>LUGF01053172.1:246612-268215 GCA_001625245.1 Calycopis cecrops
TTTGGTGGCCACCGACGCTCATAAACTGTAAGTAGCCGGTGGCCCATGGGGGTGGGTGGAGAAAGGGACTTCGCATCTGTATAGCCTCTATGCGGATGTCTATGGGCGTTGGTAGTAATGAAAATGGCTCCGACTGCTCTTTGACTTGGCTTGACTTTTTTATGGTATAGACCATAATAATAAAAATACGCATAGCGGTTATACAGATGCGTTACCCTCATTTATTGTCCCTCTCAATGGACCACCGGAAACTTACACACATCTCACGAAATGCGACAGAACAGACGTTACTTTATCGTGGTATCGTGCGTTTGGAGGTAGCTCCAGTTGCTGAATTCCGCGAAAATGCAAAATTTCTCTACCAAATACCGCCATACCAGTCACTTACAAAAAGTGACAACATTCTTGTTAATTTACAAGCATTCTACTCATTAAATTTAATATATTCGCTACATTTGAAACTAAATTCGCGAACTTTCGGTGTAGATAATTCAGTAGCGTGCTGTGTACACTGGATTTAATGAAATAAGTCATAATTATTAAAATGGGCGTTCGCCTAGGCATTGTTGGCAGAGAGCCCGCTCTGATTCGCAGCGCAATCTTAAAGTAATTGTTCGGATCCGACCCTCTCGCTGTTAATTAATTTATAATTTGTTCGCCAACTTTCAACTTCCTAGCGGAGGCTTTATTTCTTGTCGTTTCTTATTTTTTAACTTCGCCGGCCCCGAAATTATTTACCATTTTTTTTAGAATTCCATTTTTAAAATGCGTTTCGGTGCTCGTCGTAATTATTTGGAAATTTGTGCTTTTGGTTTATTGTGATCGTCGTTTTTTATAGTATGGAAGGCCAAACGAACGTATATAGTATACATATAGTAAATAGATTCTAAAATAGTGTGTAACGTATTTATATTTATGTTCATTTATATATATATTATATTTATTCAGTCATATTACCAAAAAGGAGATGGCGAGAAGAACTCGACGTATACCTACCTGCCTGATTGGCGTGATGCAGCTCTGAACAGAGAAAAATGGAAAATGGGGGGTGGCCTTTGCCCAACAATGGGACACAATGGGCTTGATATGATAAAAATAATCTAATATATAAAATTCTCGTGTCACAGTTTTCGTTGCCATACTCCTCCGAAACGGCTTGACCGATTCTCATGAAATTTTGTGAGCATATTGAGTAGGTCTGAGAATCGGCCAACATCTATTTTTCATCCCGATATTCCCACGGGATCGAAAGTTACGCGGGTGAAACCGCGGGGCGCAGCTAGTAATATATATTTATGTTTCATTCAATACTTACGTTAAAATCAACCAACTCGCGCTAATGAAGTGTACGTATGTAACATTCTCGAAAGCCTTAACCCTCTGGTGGGGATAAAAATACACGTAAAGTCTGCACAGCACAGTAATTTGGCAGTAATTCAGCAGTGAAGTCGGGTGGGTGCGATTGGTAATTGGTTTCGATGGGAGCTCAGATAGGAGGTATTACGGAAATGTCTTCTAATGGAAATCGGGATTGCGTATTAGGGTGTATAATTTTCGCTAACGCTCCGTTTGTTGGTTTCCAATTGAATTATAGAGTTTATTGTTAATAGAATTACAAAGGTGCAGTGTTAGTAAAATTGTAGACTTAGTTTGATTTAATTAGTAATGGGAAACTTAGTTTTAGGTTCTATTAATATTGTTGTATTTTTATAACAGGTGTATAACTAATACCCCTTTTTAAATCTATGTTATAGGCGTTTAAACATTGGTCTTAAAAAAATATCGTTTTTTTTAAATATAAATTTAAATTTTAAAATTAAGGTTTCTTAATGATAATTCCGGTTGTTTAACTATTTATCTGTATATGTAAAACTCAAACGTGACATAGCCAGCTATCAACGCACAGCCCAAACCACTGGACGGATCTAGCTGAAATTTGGCATCCAGGTAGATGTTACGACGTAGGCATCCGCTAAGAAAGGATTTTTAAAAATTCAACCCCCAAGGGGGTGAAATAAGGTGTTGAAGTTATGGATTTCTTAGAAATTAAACGCGGGTGAAACCGCGGGGCACTGCTAGTTATATGTATATACGACAAGAAAAGTCTTAAATTTATAAAATACCGTTAATATATTTCAGTTTTTTAGCACCTGTAATACATGTCATGGCGGTACTTAGCACGGGACTGTAGTCTAGACCAGATTGATAGAGATTTTAATGCTCATGTGTTACTTTGCTTTATCCATCGGAATATTTTTTAGCACCTTATTTCTGGTGCAATCATGTAATGCCACTGCTGAGGATTATAGCGGATAACCGTTTTGGCATAATGGCAAAAGTTTTAATGTTGTCAGCGTGTGCGGTGTAAATATTTACCCGAAAGACACATATTTAGGGGCGTAACGTGTTTCAGATGTTTGTGGCAAAGTAGCGTAACATTTCTTGGAAGTTTCTTGTAATTTTGGGATGGACAAATAACGCTGGGAGGGTTATTGTGTCGGGGAAATACATACTAATATATTTGTCTGACTATACTTAGTCTGACGGAGTCTGTGATTAAATCATTTGACTTTTTGAAGAGAACGTGTTCATTGAAGATATAGATTTATCGTAGAAATGCGTGTTTTATAAATTAGTAAAGGACAAATGAATTCGAAGCTTTTGATGACTAATACAGGCTAATTGTTATGTCGCCTGCCTTTCCAATTCAATGGGCCACCGGAAATTAATTGATCGCACGCGATTCTACAACATAGCTGTCTTAGTGAGTTATTCTAGTTATGTCTTCCTAGGCGTGCGGGCCTGAAAGAAGGGCCATCCATGATGAAGGGGGCAGCATGTCCGCAGCAATTTTAGTTTCAAAAGTGTCGCACGGATAACATGCGCTGCCTTCCTTTCTCCTTACACCTCCATAGGTCACCGGCTACTGACACACCGCACGAAACGCGACAGCACAGCTGTCACTTTACGCCGGTCTCGTGTAAGCGAGAGGTACCTCCCCGGTCGTGCCGGCTCAATTCGACTGCATGCATGCAGTTTGACACTACCTCTTCATAAAAATACCACATCAGTGGTACTCTCAAGCAAAGGTGAACATAAAATACATTTTTATTTTTTTATCTTACATCTTCCAAATACATATGATTGGTAGCGAAAGATACGTGACAAAGTAAGTTGCAATCTACATGCAAAGCTGTACGTCTGTATATTTGTCCGACTGTACTTAGCTCGGGCCGTGATGGAGCCTGTCATTAGCAGACTAGAGGCATGTCAGTGGTGTAATTCGGGTCGGATAACACTCCAACCGATGGGCGGCGGTGGCTTGTCCCGTCCAATAGCTTTGCGTCCGTTCGTTTTATGGGTTTAGGCCTTATTTTCATAATTACTCAATTTGTTATCACCATATGTGTATTTCCGTGCTACCAAACGACGCTCTTGCTTTTGATGACGCAATATATATCTAAATGTTAATAAAATTTAAGTCTGCTATATAGGCACGTAACAAAAGTACTTCATAACATATGGCAACAAATTATGTTATGTCCAATACACACCTTGAGATTAGTACCAGGCTACTCTTATAGAATAATTATTGTAATTTGATTGTGTACCTTAAATAATTCGCTAATGTATATGTACTTTTATATTCGTAAATACTATCTCAGGAGGCCCGCTGAGTTTGTTTCGCCGGCTTTTCTCGGGACAGGGCTAGGGTTGAACCTGTGGTAGCTATAATTTGTTAAAAAAAGTTATATGTATAATTCTATTTTGAATAAAACATTTTTATTTCATTTCACATTCACTTCACACTCCGATATTTATATTACATTATGTTACTTAATTCAAGTGTATGTAATAATGAGTTCGCAACAAAATTGCCTCGGATACGATTGCTACACGACTAGTTTAACTGACCCTTTCATAAGGGTCACGTCCCTAGCACTCTGTATAACGAAAAAAATTATAAATATGTATGAAACGAATAAGCATGTCCGGTTCTTAGTAAATGAAATTGTGAATGTTTCCGCGTGTAAGGTAACAGAAAGTATCCCGTTCCCTTCTAGGTCATTTTGGGTGAATCGGCTGAATTTCATAAAAATCCAATAAATCACTTCTTTACAATTGTGTAATAAAAAGACAGAAATTTACAAAATTCGGAAACCATGTGCAACATTCGAAAACCTCGTAGCCTCGTAGCATTGCTACGGTCCGCTACAAATTGTAGAGAATGCTACGGATGCGGACATTGGATGTAATATTTGTAATAATACTGTGCTTCATGTTCCGACCATAGCCACGTCATATGAAATTTAAGTGGATGCCATTATAGCCTTTATAACAATGGCGGCAAGGTTATGAATAGCCTGTTCGCAAATTGTATTTAATGGCATAATGTTGTGAACATTGCGACCGCTAATCTAATTAGATGTTGATGTGTAATTTGTGTTCGTGTTAATTTTGTTTTATCTCTCATTAATTTAGGAATAAAGCAGAGTCCTCGCCCGCTTTGCAGCGCATAGCTATTTTATTACTTTTTGTGTAAAAGCTTTGAGAAATTTTACTTTAAGAAGTAAATGGTAGATATTGATTTACAAAGATGATAAATTGTGATTTTATCATTATGCACACTTTTATTTTTAATGTTATACTAGCTGGTGCCTGTGACTTCGTTCGCGTAGCGTAGTAATATTATAATTAAAAAAATATTTGTAATTGTTTGCTTACAGTGTGCCAAAATTAAGATTTCCCGTGCGAGTGAACGATTTTATCGCGATAGTGTTTTTGATGTTGACCAAGCTTAGTATCTATACACCACAAAAGTTTCATTCGAATCCATCTAGTAGTTTTGGAGATTAGCCCAGACAAACAGAAAACAGGCAAACGGACAACCAGATATAAAAAAATTAAAAAATGTGTTCTTATACTATTTTAACATCGCTCCCAATTAGTTGGGAGCGAGCGAAGAATTAGTTATTCGTAAATGTATTCAACGTACAGACACACGGATTTTACTATTTTATTACATGTATAGATATATATTTTTTATAATAATAAAGTAGTACCTAAAATTTAGTAAGTTTAAATTCAGCCTCAAATTTATCGGAAATACACAGAATATTTTATCAGTCTTTTGAAGGAGTTTGGTTATAAATACGCAAGACTATTACAAATTATATTGAAATAAGTTATTTATTTTATAATATGAAAGTGTAAGTAAAGTAGGCCATCCATCCTGGATTGCTTTAAGTACTTTTTTTTCCCCTATAGTATAAGAGGGCAAACGAGCAGTCGGAGACATTTTTAAGACCACCGACGCCATATACAGGGTCCGCCAGCGTTACCTGATGATTTTAGAAATAATGGTACACATGCTATTTCTGAGCTATGATAATAATGTGTATCTTAATATGAAGACAATAAAGTAAGGTTTACAATGTTTGATGTTTTGTCGGTATCATATTTCACTTATGGAACACAACGATAGTCAAATGCCGACCCTCATTTTCGATACAGTCATCTACTCTGTGTGCAAAATTTGCCATCTCCTTCTCCAGCATGTTTCGGAGTATAGAACGAATTCCTTGTCTGATATTATGTTTCAACTCATCCAGAGTGCTTGGCTTATGGATGTACACCTTGTTCTTGAGGTATCCCCATAGAAAATAGTCGGATGGGGTGAGATCGGGCGAGCAGGGAAGCCAGTCAATGTCTCCTCTCTTTGATATGACTTTTCCAGAAAATAATCTCTGTACTTCGGCGATGGAGTCATTGGAAGTGTAACAGGTCGATCCATCTTGTTGAAATTAAATCTGACAACGACTCAGGCGGCGGCGACGCAATTACGGAACGAGATATTCACGCAACATAGTCTGATAGCGCTCAGAGTTTACTGTGACCGCTGTTCAAGCTTCTCCAAAAAAATAGGGGCCTATTACACCAAATTTCGCCACTGCAGCCCACACTGTTACCTTATCAGAGTGCAACGGTTGTTGGTGCAGCTCTTTAGGATTATTCTGTACCCAATACCAACAGTTTTGTTTGTTTACTGACCCATTCAGATGGAAATGAGCTTCATCGGACATAAGGAGCGTGATGCCTGGGTCGTCGTCCAAAATCTCCCTCATCTTGTTGGAGAAAAAACATTGTATGACAACCCAAGCGCCTGAGAGTGTTATTTGGCAGATCAGCGTGGACTGTTCTGTATTGCAAAACATACTCACTCAACGTTTCCAGGTGTTCTAACACTTTTTGTACTACCTCCTGGCTTCTTTTTTAAAGCAGAACCGGTCTCACGAAAATTCTGAATCCAATTCAGAATGGTATTGCGAGTAGGAATTTTTCCATTGGGGCTGATGCGAAAGTGAGTACGAAACTTTCTTTGAGTAACAGTCACAATCACCATTTTTAAAAAAAGTCTCCCCGACTAAAGCCCAATGCTGCGAGGTCCAAGTCTCCATTGTATCTAAACCTTCATTTGTATTGAACACAGTGACACTCTCATAAACAATCTACGACAAGTTGTAACTTGTTACTGCACAAGTCAAATATGTCAGGTAACGCTGGCGGACCCTGTAGATGCGCGATCTATACGCACGGTTTAAAGGTCATATAGATGCGTTGCAATTGCGTCCTCCTACCTCCATGGGCCACCGGCTACTTACACAACACACGCAACGCAGCACAGCTTTCACTTTACGCTGGTCTCGTGTAAGCGATAGGTGCAAGGCTGCATGCATGCAGTGTGGCACTACCTCTTACTATTTTTACACTTAATATCAACTTCAAATTATAGTGCGCCGCTTCTCGTTAGCGGGAACACGTGATATATAAATCTAGGAAAATCCAACGTACAACTGCAGAGCTCGTAAAATCGAAACGCCCAAAGCCTGTTCGTGTTTGGTTTTATAGTAAAATAAAACGTGAACATTTCGAAATTGTTTGCTCCCGATATTTACAAAGTCCGGTTCGTAAATCGTAGGGTACACATTTATAGTACAGGGTTTCTTCCGTTATGACGCATTCTGGATGCATCTGAATAGGATAAGGGCGACGGGTGGGTGTGATTTGGTACTAAAATATGTAATGTTTGCCAAATTGCTTTCTACCTCCTTTGGTATTTTTAACCGACTGAACAAAGCAAAGGAAGATTATGTGCTTGGCTGTCCATGTATATAATATATTTGTAAGTTTTTCTCCAATGAAACACTATATTGGCCAAATGAGTGGGGCGATTTTGATGAAACTTGGGTTTGATCGATTCTGCAGTAAGCACCTTCATTATTACTGGATGCTATGCTGTACCCCAGCTGAGTTGGGCCGTTGCGACCGGAGAGTATCTGTTCCTCACACGGTGCCTGCGTAAAGTGACAGCTATGTTGTCGTGTTTGGAGCGGTGTAAGTTTTCGGTGGCCCGTGAAGGCTGAACGAGGAAGATGAGGAACGCATCTTTATAACCTCTTTAAAGGTGTTTATGAGCGTAGGAAATCCTCAAAAAACTCCGATTCCCTTTTGCCCCTACACTATAAAAAATATTTCAAAAAAAATCCCGTGGAACCCGTTTTATGCACAGCTCGAGCTGCACTCATCCGTTTTTTTTAAAGACCCTCTGACACAGATATAAAATATTCCGAACAGAGCTCGCACAAGTGAAATATTTATAAGCAATTTCATTATTCTTCTGTTTGTATTCGGAGTGAGTCGTGTTTTTCTATTAGAATAGACATCAACCCCGACTTCGAAGTAATGAAGTTTTTTGATAGAGAAACAGTAACAAAATTGCATCCAATTATACTGGTTATTTTTTATCCTGACAGTTTTGGAAACTCGTTTCGTAGATGTACATCTCATAAAATTAGTGAACTTTAATTAGATTTTATTTTACGGATCATTCCCAATATGGTGACTTGGAGACTAGGCAGGCTCTGTCAAAGAAGAAATATTATGACATAGATTAACACTATTTGCTGCAGTGTGTTGTAGTCAAATAGTACCGGCACGACTGGAGAGGTACTTCCACTTACACGAGTACGGCGTCAAGTGTCAGCAGTGGTGACGCGTTTCGTGCGGTGTAAGTAGCGGGTGGCTACAGCAGGCAGGAGGAGGGAGGGCGACGCATCTGTATAACGTCTTTGCGGTTGTCTACATATCTTAAATAGTGCCTTTGTGATTGAATTAAACCTCTCGAGAGGAGGTTGAAAGGAGTTCATTATATCTAGGGCATATAAATATGTCTATTGGCGTCGGTAGGGAAAAAATCGACCGCTAGTTTGCCCTATTTTTTTTATGATATAGGAGGGCAAACTAGCAGCCGGAGCCATTTTCATGACTACCGACGCCCACAATCATCCGCATAGAGACTATACAGATGCGCTGCCCTCCTTTCTCCTCCCACCTCCATGGGCCACCGCCCTTTACTATTAGCCACCACCATTAGCCCTATACTAAACTATAAAAATCCCCATCCAATACATCCGCAAACCATTAGCCCAAAGAGCAGCGCTGCAGCGCTGTTTTTCCATTTTTATATATAATAATGAATATTGCAATATACACCGGCTATAAATATGTATACGTGGCACGCGGAGCGCTACCCGCTGCTCGCTGAATTATTTATGTACCCCAGAGACACGATACTTCACGCCCCTGTAAGTGTAACCACTAACGTCGTTTCGCTCTTCAGACAATTTTAATAAATACCACTTTATATATTCCCTACGTATATTCTCTACGTATAATTATGTGTATTATATTATATATTTACCGTATACAAATGAGATAGGCGAAGACTTTTCTCTACTAAGTCTACTGACCTAAGGATCAAAGTTAAATTAGATTTTTTCGGTTTAAGAACAACAACAAAAATAAAAATAAAAATATGACAATAAATTAACCTATATAACGCACAAATTAATGACGTGTTGCACCAAAAATACATACATTAAACTGCGCTTTTTTTAAATAAAGTAGAATGTGCAAAACGAACAGTCAGAGTCATTTTCACGACGCCCATACACATCCGCATAGAAGCCTCTGTGTAGCCTATTGCCCCCCATCCTCGTGACTACATGGATCACCTCTCACGAAACGTACTCGAACTGGTTTTTATTTTAATAAGATCGAAGTTCGATCTTTAGACGGTCAGTACGTAACAATATCTTCATTTACTGAACAAAGCAGACGAACTTTTGGGTGCTAGTGAATAATTTAGCATACAACAAACTTGTTCCCACATAACTATACCAACTTCATAAAGGATAAATGAACTCTGTGCATAAAGACAAGCTACAGACAAAGAGCTAAAATTGATCGCATGACTATCTGATAGTTATCGAGTAACGTGCTCAAAAGCATCCAATCGAGTTGGGTAACTCGACGCGGCGAACTCGGTTTTCGTCCATGGGCATGTGATATAATAATAAAGGCACAGTTGAGCTTTTTGTAGGAATATGTCAAGTTTTTTAAAATTGCTTATGGCGGTAAAAAAATTTAGACTTTTGATAGATACGGACGCCCATCTTGGCTAAGCACGCGTGTTCCTTTTCTTCTTCCTCCGTTCTTTTTATTCGGACTAAATACGTCAGGTTAGTAGTGGGGGCTAGAGTTTCATGGACATTTCGTAGTGATTCGGCTGCAATGAACCGTGGAAATAATTATCTTTAAAAATAGTATAGAATGGTATATCTTTTACTTTAACCTAAATAAAATATACATATTCCCTATTTTCTGTAAGTAAAAAAAGGGAACACGTAATTTTGTCCCGTGCCATATTCTCTATGGGTTTACACAGATACTTATGAACAAAAATAAAACAAAAAAATGTTTTAAAAAACCTTAAAAAAAGATACTTCTGTAAACTTTTTTATAAAATATGCAAAATGAAAACAACTGTCAACACGTGCCGGTCTAAATTTAAAACAAATAAAAAACGACGCTTACACGTATTACGTTGTGACGAAAAATGGATCTCAACCCTCTGTACAACATAGAATTAAGATGGACATATTTGTAGTGGGCCCAAAAAACGCTACCCTTGTCACACCGCACATGTCACTGCGTGGCAACAGCGAGAGCTCCTGAAATATACAAAGAATATTTAAATTTATATTAGGAATATAATGAGGAGAAACGGGTTGCTGAATAAACATTTGTCAATCTATCATAGTAAGTATACCGTATAAATACATCGTATATAGCATTATATATTATAGTAGTATACCTACATAATATTTTCTACTGATATGATGGCATCTTGTAGATTGCTCAAAATCACCCTGTGTTAAGTAATCAATAAGATTTCATCTTCACAATTTCGTCAATTTATGATTTTTTGGAGGTTACTCTTAAGACATGAGAAATAATGGCCAACAGTGAGAGTAAAATATTGTGTAAAAATAAAAGAAGAAATAGTTAAATGCTGTGTGTTGTCGCTATTATGACACTTACGCTTCTTACCCATCTTTTAATTAAGATGTTCATTATGTTCTTATACCATACTAATAATTATTTTTCATCATATCACACACATCACGTTCTTTAAAATCTAAGCGTATTGATGCTGAAACACTATTACTACTATACTTTTTATTACTAATCATCCAAAATATCATCAAATACTTTTATTACAATAATCACAATAAATAGATAAAGCCAAGAGTATTTTGTACTTTCTGTAGCTGAAAAAATGTTCTTGTAAAATACATTATCTAAACCAATAATAATCATTTCAACAGGCGGAGCTGAAGTTTTTATCGGCTCGTAAACTCTGCTTTAGAACCTTGGATTGCTTTTATATATTATAATTTATTTATTAAAATATGAGTGTTCCATATAAAATCAAGAACAGTAATTTTCATGAAAAATTTAAGCTTTTTCAGATTTTTAGTAAAATTAAGCGATTAATAAATTATTATTTAGGTAACTTTGTGAAACCTAAAACATAGTTTTTATTTTATTTCGACTAATGACCTGTACTTTTTAGTCCTATTATTATCGTAGAGTAGCTAGGGCAGATGTATAACAAGAACCATGTATTTAAAGCTAATTATTTAATCGGATCTATCTTTAGCGATCAACGTGTGTGGAATAAAAAGTGTCCTATATACGAGGCGAGGACCTCTCATCTGGAGGGGAGAGCGGGGAGGGGCCGGTATTTGGAGCGTAACACTCCGCCGACTGATCGATGAGCACGTCCAACGTGTACGTGCTGCGATACTCCAGCTTCTAGTAACCCAATACGGTATGGGATCCCCAATACGTAAAAAATATCCTCACAAATATTATAAATGTGAATGTGAGTTTGTTTGTTACGCTTTCACGCGAAAACCACACGACTGATCGTCATACAATTCTGTACACATATTCTTGGAGATATTAAAAAGTACGTTAGTTTAGTAGTAGTAAGTAGGATTACTTTTTATGAAAAAAAAATTGCGGACGCGAGCAAAGTCGCTGATAAAATCTAGTAAGTTAACAAAACAATATTCTTTTCTAGATTTTATCAAATCTGGTTTTTACTACAACTACTATACTAATATCTCAGATGGTGTCAATACATTCAAGATTTACAATACAGTATATTAGAATTCCATCAAGGTTATTACTACCACGGCAATTTTCTGTTTGTAAACTGATACGTTCAATAAACCGCGCATCAATTCTCTTGCAGAAAAATTGACGATTTCGTTTTTAATTATCTAATATAGATTTTGTAATTACTGTGTTTAAGACTGGGTATCAGATACCGTGTACTATTACTACTATTACAAAGATTTGTGGCTAAATGTAGTTGTTAAATAGTATAAATATTCACTACGCAAAAGTAAAAAGAAATAGCTTGTGAAGCAACAAACTTAACATACTTGCCGCTACATACACAAGATAGACAAATTAAATGAGAACTTTTACATTCGTTCTATTGTGTACAGTTCGACTTACGCTACCCCGACTTACGCAAAACCGAAGTTACGCGGTTTTTAAATACCACTTCTTTAAATCGTTAAGTTACATAATATATTATTCAAAGCTTACTTCGTTTAAATAACTATAACTTCTTTAATCTAAGTTTACCATGAAAACATTAGATCCCAATTGAAAAGGTTTTATTTGTATATACCTACATATATACCCCGATTTACGCGAATTAGACTTAAGGTCGGTCTCACCTACCGCTTAACATCTAGGTATTACTGTGTATTATTATTACGCTCAGCTCAACAATTCTGTAAGCGATCATAAAATTAAACGTAGAGATGGAACGACTTCATCTAGTCTTTACTGCTTCAACGTCTTTGTTGTTACTAGTTATTACATTGGATTGTTACTGAAATTGAGATCAATAATACTATTATTTTAAACTGTTGTCATTATATTACACATCTTCAGTTTATGTGAATTTTGAGTTACAATCCACCCATGAGTGTGGTGGCGGTAAAGCTTGTGAGATGTCGGGTTTGTAAAATAAGTAAATAAAGCGAGATAAAATCCATTAAAGTAATTTTATTGTTATTAACAATAATTGATCACAGTAACATGAATTAACTGTTTAAATGAGGTTCCATTGTTACATTTTGGTTTGGTCGTCATAGCGAGAACCCCCTTTAGTCGAACGTAATTATAGTTAAGTCTATGATACTGCGAGATAGGTTACATCTTAATAGAAATATGAATAAAACGTGTTAAAAAACAATTATTTTTCACCAACAGAAGACAACCTTAATCGAATTAACTTTTATTCAGACATTTCAATTTCTAATAACAGAGCGCAATCACTGTGTAATTATAAGTAAACAAGTGCACTCTAGCACATAATATGTAGATACTATCTATTCCCTTATTTTTTTTATTCCTATAAAGTCATTACAATAATGTTAGGACCTTAACCTTAACTTGGTCCAAGATACCAACTTGGTCCAAGATGAAAAATCACTTTTTGACTGATACGGGGTTCGAATCTTCACAAGCTGTAGCAAGTAATCATGCTATTAGACTATTAGGTATTGAATTTTAGCTGAATCATTCGTAAACAAGAAACAAGTTAGCAAATTAAAATTAAAGATATTTTCTAATCCCACACGTTTACGTCATTGTATTATAGAGTTCTTTCGATGCTGGTTGATCCCGAACTATTGTCAAATATCAACAATATTTCGATTCTGTAATTTCATATAGCAGATTTTAGAAGATAACATTAAATTAAATACAATAAACCTGGCTGCCTAAAAGAAGATTGTGCCACAAGAGACTTAGGGCACTTATGAAGCTTTATCTGATTAACTTTCAAATAATACCGAGAACCCATTAAAATAGCAATATATAATAAGGAAAGAAAAAAAAATTGAAAAAAGAGGAAAATAAAAAAGAAGACTAGAAGAAACTAAGAATCACAAAATATTGCGTTAGAAAGACAAACTAGAAATCAAATAAGAATCACAAAATAATGCGTAAAAAGACAAACTAGACGCAACTAGGAATCAAAAAATAATTCGTTAAAAGACAAGAAAACAACTAAGAATCATAAAATAATGCATTGAAAAGACAAACTGGAAGCAACTGAGAATCACAAAGTAATGCGTCAAAAAGACAAACTAAGAAGCAACTAAGAATCCACAAAGACTAGTTAAATAAATATGTAGCAAACTGGTATGTCATAAATCCCATCGTTTTACAAGCTGTTGGATATAAGCATGGCGTGCGAAGAGGCAATACAATGAAGAGTACAGTTATCAGTCACATTTCTTCCGCAACGGAAAACGACACAACTTTCCCGACCATGGCAATAAATTTAAACTTATCCATTGACAAACTTTATCCTCGCTGTAGTGTAATTTTGCATGTAACTTTACAGTTTTGTCGTGATTATTATCAGACTTCCAACTTAAATAAAGATGGGGTAAATATTTTGAGTACACGCAGATGTAGCAAGAAGTTAACGTAATAATGTCCTATTTTCCTCTTCCTCCTAGCCAATTTTTCGCTACAATAGCCATCTTTATAAAGAGTAGCCATACAAGTAAGGCATATTTATAGATTATACATATTTATAAATATACACAAAAGTATGGGTATAAAATTATATAGATGTGTATGTATAATTCCACACACACTTGGATATAAGGCGCAAGTTCAGGTTCTATTCCATCATTTCTATACTCGGATGGGATGGGAGTCCGACATGACCAGATGCTACAGGTGGAAGACCGACGGACTACAGTTAGGTGCCTGCGTAATTAGCTAGCGTCTATAGATATTACCTATGCAGCTGAAATTGGTATTATTAATTCATAATAAATATAATTTTATATTAATATTTTCAATATGCAAGTTAATAGAACTTTAAAATTCTGAATTTGAAATCCTGATTCAAAAGTAAAAGAAGTTCAAAAGATTGTAAATATAACTACGGAACAATTATGAACTTATTCTACATATTTTAGGTAGAGTAAGTTTCTAATTATTCCGTTGTTAGCTTAGTATTTCATGCCAGTAAATAACTGTTCATTTCTGAATATATTTGTATGAAGCACTAGTTGATTTTATAGCATAGTCTATGATTGTCTAGATACGGAGATAAATTTAATATTCTAAAGCCGCCAAGTCTAGCGACTGATAGCTGGTTGTGTATTTGATACATCTAATTGAGTGTCTGAAACAGAATTTCAATGAACTATGTTGCCAATTTTCGAGTTAGTATTCGTGATTCGGGGAAGTGCATTCCATCAATTGACGCTTCATCGAATCGCTATGAATGTTTGTCAGACGGTCATACTAGGTTTGGGTTTGAAAGGAAACCAACCTGCTTCTCTCTTGCAGATGTAATAGATGTCCCGATATATAACATAAAAGCTAATTTTCTATTATTATCATGGCTGGCGGATTACACACAACAAGGAAACCTTAAGCTCCTTTACTTAAAAGATAATCTATACATATTAATAAAACAGTAAAATTACCTCTCATATCGATGAAGCTGCACCGACCTTCAGTCCTCAGCGTAGATTCTATCTAAAAAAAAAAAGTAAAAAAAAAAAGTAAAATTCGTGTGTCTGTACATTGGATATATTTACAAAAAACTAACTGGGGGCGATGTTAAAATAGTATTAGAACATTTTTCAATGACTTTAATTTTTTTTGTTTGTTTGTTTGCCCGTTTATCCGTTTGTCTGTTTGTCCGGGCTAGTCTCCGAAACTACTGGACGGATTCGAATGAAACTTTTTGTGGTGTATAGATACTAAGCTTAGTCAACATTTAAAATACTTTTTATTGTTATTTTAATTTTTTTTTTTAAATTTTAAATTATAAAGCGGATGCTATGGGCATCGGTAATCATGTTCAATATGCACAACATCAAACATTTCTCCGACTGCTCGTTTACGTTTAGTATACGGAATACCATGATAAAAGTAAGGGTTCAAACAGTTCAAATTATATTAGCATTTTCCTAAAACACCATAAGCTGTGAGATAGTTTCTATCAAAAATCGGTATTTAGTGATGTATCTATTTGACCAAGTTCCTTTTTTAGCAAAATGTATGCCTCAAGAAACATCGACAACCTAATCGATATCGCGAAAGTTCCTGGTAAACATACCCCAAGAAACATCGATAAATCGATATTGCGATATAGTTTAATTGACCCGCATTTGCACCGTACAAAAATAAAATAATATCGAAGAGCGGATTTGCATATAAATGAAACCGTTTACGGCACGCTATGTGTTTGACCTAATTAATATTTGGTCCACACAAATCATTCTCCCTGCTCCGCGGAACTATTAACACGATAATCTTTTAACTCGATTGCAATATAAATAGAAAGTGTTTTTACAACGTCGCAAAATGAAAAATATTTTTGAAGTAAAACTTCTATACGCGACTTGTTGAGTAAGCTGGCGAGAGCGTTACAAAAAGCACACATCGGGCGAGGCCAATGAAAAATGTCATTCAAATTCGATTTAAGTGATTTAAAAATAATTAAAAATAAATATAATATGACATGTTATGTCATCGTAACTACAGTATTGAAAATCAATAATTAAGGTTTACTTCAGTCGTGCGGTCTAAAGCACACACTTTTTTGTGACTACCGACGTGCATGGACATCCGTATGATTGTTATACGGATGATTTGCTTTCTTTTCTTTCTTCCCTTCAACGGATCACGGGCTACTCACAACGCAAGTGCGACAGTGTTCCCGGTCGGACTGCCCCAATTTAGCTGTAAAGCGAAGTGGCTGCTACCCTTCAGATGAATCAGGCCTGCACAAGTGCGATATCTCTTAGGTACATGTTACCTCCTTACTTCAATACTGCAATCTTGTACTGTCTCCCGCTTTGATAAGGGAGGGAAATTGGAACTACTTCCTACTTTCTTCTGATTAAATTCGTTGCGGGTCCCAAGACAGATTTAGCTTTTCCCTCGGGCTCCCTGCGATCATATCAAAGGGTCAAGTGTGGTTGCTGCTGTCGATCCTGACGACTCAGGAGCAGCGGTGGGAACGAGTGGTGGGCCACAGCCCGTTAATAAAACACTCGCTTACACGAGACCGGCGTGAAGTGACAGCTGTGCTGTCGCGTTTCGTGCGGTGTGTAAGTAGCCGGTGGCCCATGGAGGTGGGAGGAGAAAGGGGGCCAGCGCATCTGTATAGTCTCTATGCAGATGTCTATGGGCGTCGGTAGTCACGAAAATGACTACAACTGCTCGTTTGCCCCCCTATACCATAAAAAAAAAAAAAAATGATACCTCCGCAAAATAAGATGTGTTTTTCGTGTTTCGTGCAGTTTGTGAGTTGCCAGTGGCCCATTAGAGGGGAGAAGAGTAACGCCTAAAGTAAAGAGGTCCGACTCGTTTACCCCCCTTTATACACTACTAGCTGTTTGCCTGTCATAATTGCATACATTGTTGTCATGGTAACGTGTTATATTACGTGGCGAATCTTTCATCTCTTCACTTTAGTAAGAGAAGTTAGGACCTATTTAAAAAAAAAATCTACACCATTTTTCAAATATGTTCCTTCATATAAACCTGAGCCCTGTCATAACGACAGACGACGACACAAAAATAAAAATAATCAATTTGGTACAGTCGTTGGGTGTTATGGGCTTAGCAACATTTGGTAGGTTTCATTTTATATACATATGAAAATCTTTATGAGAAAGGAGTAACATCTAGTTACCTAATCTCCATTGCGTAACAAAATATGTCTGTATTGCTTCAGACCGCGCGAGTGCGAGTCTGTCTGATCGATGTATTTGTCAACGGCATATGGCGTTTGTTGATGTTATCTGAGCGCGCGTACACATATTAGATGTCTCCCCTAATATCGCTTGCTATAAACGTTGCCAATATCACAGGCACACAAACAAATTGCGTAATATTTGGTGCGGTGATCATCATTATAATTATTACTAGGCCCTCCATTGCCTATTAATAGTCATAATGATGAAGGGTAACGTATCTGCGGATGTCTATTGGCGTAGGTAGTCATGAAATTGGCTCCAACTTCTCGTTTGCCCTCTTAAATAATATAAAGGAGGAGTGTAACAAAATATCGATAGCGGGACGAAATTTTGAGTTGGCAACACTAGTGTGATTGTACAAAATGTTGCGAGGTAGATATAATTACAGAAGTTGATAGTTTCCTAACAATTTTTCTTTGGAAACTTTGTAGATCTACAACCAATAAGTAATTATTATATCTACCTATTCGATTTTGCCATAATTATAATTATATCTTTTGTCTCTCGGCGATTTATTCCACCTCAAAAACAAAAGTAGACTTTTTTTCAATTATTGACAATCATTGATTATTGAAAAAGAAACAATTTGTTATAAAGACAAGCATTATTTATACAAGCATTGAGTTTGTATTTCTTATAAGTCAAAAAAATTATAGATATTTTAGTACAAGGTATTCTTACCTTTAAGATTAATCTCCTAATTATTTAAGATTAAGGTTACTAATATGCAGCCGTGCTTCTTTAGGTTTCTAAATAAAACACCCTTTTTTAAGTTTTAAAATAATGAGAACTGAATTAATTTAATTCAATAGTTTTAGCGCGATATACGTACCGATACAAGATGTTTTTTAAACTGCAATAAAAATGGCTTCGTATGTATTTAATATAAACTGTATTTAATAAGTGTGCCAAAATATCCACTGCTTATAGAACATCTATAGTTTTAGTAAACGTATGTTGAATTCTTAAGTTTACGATTCCACATTAGAATAAAAGTACTTTAACGGTTTATCTCGCGGTTCATTTAAGTATTTTACACTCCCTTTCACTTCAATCATCATAAAATACTTGAATATTCCGCGATAAAATCCATTATAGTAGTTTTATTAATATATTACTTATTTATGACTTAACCGAGATCTAACCTTGTTCGTCGTGAAAGCAACTTGTAGTCAAAGGTGGTAAACATTATTATTTATTCATGCACAAGATAGTGATTATGCTATTCGCTATTATATCGCACGTACATAATTAATTTGCTCTACGCTCTGCTTCATTAACTTTTCATTAGCATTAATTACTGTATCATAACTGCCTCATTTGTGCGTATTCAAGTTGTTGTTGCCGTACTGCCGTGGAATATAATGGGATCTCCTTTTATATAAGGTTTATTGGTGAGGTTATGTACTAGCATAGGGTTTTGTGTAGATTAATACTTTTATTAGTCGAGTATCTATAGGAGGGTAATGATATTGAAGCGCTTCGTTTTATGTTTTCCTACAGATTGTACAAATTGATAAATTATGATAGAAAAAGAAAAAAAATTTGCTCAAGTATGGGTAGATACAAAAAAAGCAAGCGCGAGTCCGACTCGCACACCGAGGGTTCTGTAATCCAAACGTAATGCATGGTTTTCAATTATTGAAAATTTACGCCTGCCGTTTAAGTTGACAAACGTATATAAGCGGTTTCTTACACACATTTAGTAGGCAACGAATTACAGTTATAAGTTGATAATGATTTTTCCAATGATCTACATATAATTTACTAGTTTTCAGATTTATTCCTATATATGTGCTATAAGTTCTTACTTCTTGCCAAATTTCACAACTCCAGGTCAACGGGAAGCACCCGATAGGTTTTTGGTTTTCGACAAAGTACGTTTTCATACAAAATTTGTCCATAATTGGCTATAACTTTTTATTGCGTTAACTTAGAAGTGTGATTTTTTCAAGGCATCAAGACGTAACTGACCTCCGTATTTGAAAAAATCCCTTCACGCGATTTAGAGAAAAAGGTCTTGACAGACGTACAGACAGACGGACAACAAAGCGATCCTATAAGGGTTCCGATTTCTCTCTTTTAGATACGGAACCCTAAAAAGGACAAGTGCGAGTCGGACTCACACAACTGGAGTTCAGTACCAAAGAGCGGCATCAAGGCATCAAGACGTTACTGACCTCCATATTTGACAAACATTTCAGCCTAATCCCTTCACGTGTTTTAGAGAAAGAGGTCTGACAGACGTACAGACAGACGGACAACAAAGCGATCCTATAAGGGTTCCGTTTTTTCTCTTTGAGATACGGAACCCTAAAAATTTACATCGTAGGAGTTTCCAAAATGAGGTATCGTTAGATTCGTCTTGGCAAGTCGTTTTAATAAGAGGTAGCACATCGCTGTATGCATGCACCTGAGTTGGGCCGACACGACCGGGGAGGTGCCTCTCTCTGCCGGCGTAAAGTGACAGCAGGAAGAAGGGCCACGCATCTGTGTAATCACTATGCGAATGTCCTTAGGCGTCGGTAGTCATGGACAAGGCTCTCGTTTGCACCATTATAATATAAAAAAAACATAATTCATGTCCACTGGGCAGGTACATAAAATATATATTTTAATCGGTCGGGCTTTTTGTTTTTTGTTTTGTTGTGCAATTTATATTGCTTACGGCTTAAAAATACACGTTCTATATGGTTTTTACATTGTTTCCACGAAAAGCTTTATTATACGTATGGAGATATACTGTCTATCTTCCCACTCAATTTGTTCTCGTTGATGGATGGATGGTATGATGTATATTTCGTAGGCGGATTCAATTATTGACTTTGTATTACGACGGACTGATTCGCTACGGGAATGCACTCAGAAATATCGGATCAGTCCAAACATTTCGACGACGATACTCTGATCTGAATAACGAACATTGTTCACGAGTTCAGCCAGCAACTTCATACTAATATTATAAATGTGAATGTAAGTTTGTTTGTTACGCTTTCACGCCAAAACTACTAGACCGATCATTATGAAACTTTGTACACATATTCCTGGAGGTATTAGAAATAACATAGGATACTTTTTATCCCGAAAAAATGTTCCTGAGGGATGCCATGGAATGATTTTCCACGATATCGAAATTTACGCGGGCGAAGCCGCGGGGCGCAGCTAGTATTTAATATTTTAGAAGATGCTCAAACTTAGTTAAAAATGATACTAGTTTTTAGTACTCGTAGGACTGCCACTACTAAGTTTGAGTAGTGGTAGTCAGACCAACGAGTAGTAAAAAACTAGTATCATTTTTAACTAAGTTGTGTGTGAAAATTTATCGTTGTATTATGATGAAATGATGAAAATGATGAAAATATTATTGAATTATAATTAAAATTTTGAAACCATCGCCCGCTAAATTTTGTAATCATCATCATCAACACATCATCATCAATGTGACCAAATTTTGGCTTCTGCGGACCACCGGTTGGGAACCATTGCTCTATAGTCTATAGTCATCTAGTGATTTCGTACAGCGATGCGACGATCCCCCTTCGATAAATTGGCCCACTTAAGAAATTCGATATCAATAACCGGTTTTAGACCGAATTTTAACATTAAATTATAAACTAAAACGCCACCTTATCAGTAGTTACTCAGAGTTGGAGACAAGTCTATAGATTTGTCCGTGGGGAATAAGACAACTTATTATATTTATTTGCTTGGAAATTATCAGCGTCATTTTCACGCTTATCATTCCACTGCGTGACAGTCTTCTTGAAAGAATGCTAAGACGCCCAATCTCCCACTCGCATCCAACTGCACAGTGATATTCAATCCACCAGGTGAATAGTCGACCATTTCGTCTTCCCAAAGGCGGTCTCTTATCTAGTATCTTGTTGTCTCATCTACTACCTGTTCTCCTGTGTGTATGAATCGAGCTTATTCTTTGCGTCCCATTGGATAAGTCCATTCTTTGCATTTTTTCCGTACGATGTCCTTACGTATTCATCATACAAAGAAACACCTAGCATAGCAACTTTAAAATTTCGTTCAACTCCTAGGAAATATGTGTTATTAGTTGTCGGTGGATATTCATAGGGTCATAGGTATTCAACAAAATCTTTGCAGACCATGAGACTAGACAAGTTGCTAATTCTCTGCTTTTATGTCCTCGAAACGACGAACGGTGAATTAACGAAAATTTATAACATTTTATTTTGGAAATGTTTATGAGTTTAGTCACAGAAAACTCTGACTGTATCTCTGTGGTGAAATATAAAGCCTCTTTACTATAACCTTATTATCTGATGTGCTAACTTGTTCTTTTTTTTTCCAGGCGATCGAGCGCGGGTCTGCTGGCCCCGCAGCTGGCGTGCCAGTC
>LUGF01053172.1:277382-297267 GCA_001625245.1 Calycopis cecrops
TGACCTTCAGTCACTTAGCGTATATTCGATCTAAAAAAAAAAAAAAAAAAAATTATTTCACTACATAATGTCTTTAAAAATCATGTTAATTAAAGATTAAATTAAATAAGCTTTTATTTTTAATGCTGGAAAATAGCCCTTTGAGAAGCTTCCTTAGAGCATAAATACGGTCATTTTGCATGTTAAAATGTTGCCCAATTGTAAATTTTTTCTCTTTCGCCAATCCGTTCGATTTTACCACCCTATTTTCTTTAATTCATCAGTTAAGATATGACCAGTGGCCTAATGAGCAACCAAAGAGCATATGCAAATTGTCCTGCTTCATCATCCAATATGTAATATGTATCCGAAAGTCACCGAGTGGCTCTGACTGCTAGTTACTCACCCTAAAGAAAATGATGATAATTGGATAGATGAATTAAAATTTTTTCGGCTAATGGTCTCTCCGGTATAATGTGACTATAATGTTACAATAATAACTCTTTGTTTTACTAAAATCCTGCATACTGTTAATAACATAGATTTAGATTGAATTTAAATTTCACGTAGTGCGAACAATTCTAAATCTATGGTAAATAACGCAGTCTTCAAATTCAATCATTGTCACACCCGTCACCTTAGTCTGCGACTACTTACCGAGTACCAAACGAACATCTCAAAACTCATAGCGCCACCTACACCTTATAATATATTTGTTTCACCGAACACCACTCGCAAGTTTCAAACTCATAACGCAACCTATATCTTATACTATTGTCTGCAGTATGTATGGAGCGTCGGGTGCCGCGCCGAGGGAGGCACGGGGGCCGACGCGCGAGCGGCCCGACGTGCTCCCTGCGCCGGCGCCGCTGGAGGCACCGCCCGTCCCGCACCCCGGGAAGGACAGTGTCGCTCGGCTCACGCTCACCGGACTCTCTTATGTCGTTACTGTAAGTATACGAGCCTTTATTGACCAACTCTTAGAGCCTGTTCAGATAAAGTGTTTTACGCATGCGCGTTGCCGAGATACTAGAGCTACTTATAAATCGCGTCCTGATGCGTCTATCACTTGCGGCGTAAAACGGGCGGAGTGTCGGCGTGTCGAGGTACTAAGGCGCCGGTGTGTCAGAACGACGAGCGAGAGGACTTGCCTGTAAAACGCTTCATCTGAAAAGAATCTAAGCCCTACACCAATGCTCATCTCGTGAGTAGTGACGTGCCTCGTTCAAGTTTTATCGATCACAGAATTTCGGTGAAATTCTAATATGGATTAAAAGCGCCGTCACTTTTGTTATCCCTTTACTTGGCGTGACTTTATGGTGCTCGCTATACCTTGTTCAACAATATCTAAGGACCTTCGTTCCATTAGCATATTACCTTGTATGATGTAAATATTGATATTGATACAATATAGTGAGAAAGTTTCTAGTATGGTACTCCAAGATTTCCCATGGGCATTTGACGATATTAAAATTGATTTTCTGCTGGCTACATGAGAGTTTTATGGCTTAGAAGGTGCATCTGTCTTGGGGTTTGCAAGTTATCAGCAGAATAGATTTAAAATAATAAAAATAAAAAAGTGTGTGGACAATGTGATTTCGTAGTCTGAGAGCAAGTCTCTTTTTAGGGATAAAATGTGTACAAAATTGCTAATTTCACACTTACGCTGTCAATTTCAAACTTATCTGTTTCTCATACCGTATGAAATCAACCAGACATTAGACATAATGAAAAAGATCTATGAATCACGTTACTCCTTACTCAAATCAGGTGTCTATACTAAAAATGAAAAACAGTATGAACTTGTAACCAGTCTACACTGTCTTTCAGCATAGTATACGGAATACGTATTTATCTCCTCAACAAACTGGAATATGCCAGAGATGTAATCTATGTACACTTACAGCATACATACAACGCGAATTCGAGACAAATATGCTGCCACAAAATGCTGTCATTATCTTCCACGTTCCGAAATATTCGCACGCGACATAACGTTAAGCACCAATTAAAATTTTGTGTTTACGCTTAGATTGAATCCTGTTAATTTGTTCTGAAATGTTAAATGGAGTAGGTCTTTGTTAATATAGTTTTATATTTATTTATTTACTGTGAGCCACTAACTAGGGGTTAAACGCATAGTGTTGGTCGTGAAATTTTAAGTTTTATCGGGATATATTGAAACAGATAATTTTTTTTAGTTTCGTAAGTCAAATTTCATAGCCCTTGAGTACATAAACGTAATATTTTTTTATTTAATGCCATACAGATAATTTAGATAATATGCAGAAAAAAACATTGATTGAAATAAACAATTCACAAATAGAGTTATTTTTTTAAGCTAGTTGTATGATCCTTCAATGTGCGAGGAGTTTTATTCTTCAGTACCTATGCTTGTTAGAAAAAAAGGTCACTGAAAGTTTTCTTAGTTGAGCTTAACTCTTGTTTAATATCTTGTAACTGTTTCACAGTCTACACTTCAGTATCGCAACTGCTGGTCGAACTTCACAGATATTACGGTCGCAGGTGGCTTAGCTCTTAACCTAGTTTAGATAGTTTACATTTTAAACTTGCCTAAATACCTTATAGGATTTGATATTATGTGCCATGTCGTAACTGGTATCATCAGGAGTTCACTGTCATTAATGTAATTTTTATTTTACTCTAGGTTGTAATCAAACACTTACTTGAAAGACCAAGAAATATATGAACTTTCGAATTTTTATTACTAGCAAGATATTACTGTCGTATTATAATATCTTTATAGTTATTAGACCATAACTTAGTGGAATGTGGAATAAACGCACAGTCCCTATTATATTTTAAATAGCCATAAACACAGTATTACTTTCCATTACGTCATTTTGACCAATTTTGGAACTCGCATGAACAATTAAATTAACGGCAGAGTAGTTACTGATTGTAGCCACATACATAGTATCGTGATGCTTAGATAACAAAACTAAAATATCATCAAAGTTCGGACGTAATGAAATAGTAAAGTTATGTATTCATCAACCTTCGCTTTTGTAATAAAGATAACAGATTCACTGTTAAAAATACAACTTCCCACTTAAAATCCCCGTCGAGTTATACTTACACCAGGCCACTGGGAAAAATATATCTTTAACGGATCACTGAATATTCAAATATGGTAATGTTTACTTCATCACTCTATTCTTGTTATGTAAATCTTGGAAACTACATTCCTTTTTACATTTAAAATAAACAACGATATGAAGAAAGGTTTCTGTTGAAAGGACGTTGATTTGAACTCGCGCTCTCACTTGAAATGCTTTAACAGCGTATATTTTCCGATCGAAAGCTTTGCAAACTTGGAATATTTTCGCGTTGATGGTGTGTGAACTAGGGGTGTTGAACTCGTTTGTTGGTTTGAAGGTGACCTATTGTTTGTTCAAATATTACGTTCTTTCGATGTTATTATGTAATAGTAACAATATCATGAAGTTTCGGGTCAAATATTGACTTTGTCTTGACGATAATATTATGTTGTGAACTAAAGAGTCAAATAGGTTATGAATGCAAAAAGTTTTGTGGCCCATTTTGCTACTACCGTCCTACGAGACGGTAACATAAGATGTTTTGTCAAATTGTTTTCAGCAGTTTAAAAAATGAACAATGAAAAACGATTTCAGTCTCGCTAATAATGCCTTTTGACAAGAAACAACTTAGGTATAGATATATCGTTTCATAAAGAAAGTTATCTTCAAAAGAGCCCATTATTTTCCTCCTTTGCGTAGACAATTAATAAAAGTACGCATATTCTCTATGTCACTTGCCTGTAGATAATAATGAAGTGGGGAAACATAATCTTCATTATCCTTGTTATCATTTTAGGCGGAAACTGTTTCATCATTTTTTAATCTTTATTTGGCAAAATCATATTCTGAATATAATTTCGATTAAGAAGAAAATATTTGTATTGACCGTTGAGTTCACAACTATTGCACTAAGATTATATTTTAAACTGAAACATTCTGAATAACAGATTTAGACAGGCTTCTGTAAGATGGATTATTCTGTCACTTAAATTCGCCGATTGATACAAATCTAAAACTAACTTGGAATTATCTTTTCGATTGAGAAGTATATTATTCAGTAATCCTAACAGAAAATTACAATTTTGCAATCATAGAGTACTTTAATAATTCGCATTTGTCGTTAATATATTTCTCCTAAACTTCAGACATTAATTCCTTTGCGATAATAATTTCAAATTACTCGCATAAATATTCGCATAAGCAAATCCCATCACCAATAACTTCTCATTTTAGTTCGCGTAGTTCCGTATATGCGGACGAATTAGGCTTTCATATTTCTGCAATAAATTATGAGAGCGATGTCTTTAGGGATCGAGTCGACCGTTATGGCATCGTAAATAACATAGTCGCTTCGTCCCAGCAATATCCTGAACTTCACAAAATGCGGCCGATATTTCTTCAGACCACTATACCGATTAATTTTTTTGATAGATATTCAAATAGCTCTGCCGGATAAGGGATATGGGAAAATGATTTTTTGAGATTTAGGTCATGTTTATTTTGAATTATGTTAACCCTTAGGGATTAAAATGAATGGCTAGTTTTACGATACAGGGATTGGTTAGTGGTTTGAATTTATGAGTATTATGATCAGGTAATGTCCGAGTATTGTTGCCTGGTACTGGCTTTAACGTTTTATTGGGCAGGGGTCAAACATGTGCACCTACTGCCAGAGAAGAAACACCAATTTATAACCTACCTGCCCATAATTTCACGTTTTTTTTACTAGAAATTGATGTAGAGATACACGGTAGACTTACTCGCTTCAAAATGGCCGCCCACTCTCGAATATTACAAAAGAAATGAAAAACAAGTTGAAAGTTTAATACGTAATAATAAGCTTCATTGGCAAATTCTTTGCGATTGCGATTTAAATATTGTTTAGCAGTTCGGTTGTTGAAACCACTGAATTTGATGTAGTATAATTTGATGTAGGTACATTTATGTATGGACTGCAGCGGAATTGAAATAACATGATCAGGAAAAGAAAATACAATTTAATAAGCTTGAGATAAGTGTAAGCAAAGTAAACAGTGCCACTATTTGACATCTATATTGACTTTTATTATTCTATTGAATTCTGTTTCTTCTACTTCTTCTCTGAATTTGATAAATAATTACGTATTTAAAAAATAAATAAATTGTAATAAATTGAATAGAAATAATGGCAGATAAAAGGGCAACAATACAGATATACAACATTAATAATGAAGGATATAAGTAAGGGGGAATATAAACTGAAGTACCAAAATCAGATTTATCGGGTACTGCCTGAAGGTGGCATGCTTGAGGCTCTGCCACCGGCGTGTTCCCATGACGTGAGGAATCTATTACGTGGCGCTCGGTTCTCTTTACCTCCACTATGCGATTGGCGTTAAAATGTCTAGTTCTACAGTGTACAATAAAACAACTTTAAGGATTTTATGACTTTTATTTTATGGCGTTTATTTAATTATTTTATACATTATCTGTGTTCCTATTTTTGTTTTTTTATATTTTGTTAGTCCTCCCGTGACCATGGTTGCTGTAAAATTTCTTAAACGTCGGGTTTGTAAAATAAAAGTTATAAAAAAATAGACTGCGATAAAATCCATTAAAGTTATTTTATTGTAATGAGTAATAATCGCGTGAACTTAAGATGTTATCTTGTTGTTGATGCGGGTGGTACTGTTGTTGGTGTTTGAATATGATCTATTGTTGTTCAAACATGACGTTTTTTGGATAATCCTACTAATATTATAAATGCGAAAGTTTGTAAAGATGTTTGTTACTCTTTCACACAAAAACTACTGAACGGATTTTCATGAAACTTCACAGTAATATAGCTTTCATATCAGAATAACATGATACGTTAAAATTTTGAATCATTTTTGGAGCCGCGGCGGAAGCTAGTCTTACGTAAAGTAACAATATATGTCATGCACTTTGGTTTCAAATGTTGCCTATGTCTTGATGATAATATGATATTAATTATTGATTTCCATAACCTGTGGATTCAAAAACGTTTTGCCCTCCATTTCTTTGGTACGTTTTTTGTAGAACTTTAACATAGACTAAGGAAGTTATTTGATTTAATTGTTTCTGATGTTCTGAAGTTGATGGTCACTTATCACCAGGCTGTCACGCGGCGGTCGCGGCAGTCCACCTCGGCGCAGTGGTCGCGGTCGTTCCGCGGCGGCGCCGGCAGCCCGCAGGACGAGGTAGACGTCGACGAGGTGTTCTTCGCCCCGCAGACGCTGACCATACCGCTGACGAGGCACGACGAGGACACGGTCGACGGGCCGAAAGGGTGAGTTACATACTTTACTAGCTCTTACACTAAAACTTAAGAAGTTTTTAATTTTAAATTGAATATTTCACCCCTTTGTGAGTGCTCGACTGACGATGACATGAAAATGAGCGAACGGCACATCACATTATTTGGGAGTGTGGTCTTTGGCAGAGGAAACCATAATATTAGACAATATTCAAAGTGTTAACTGGATAGTATACTACTGCCATCTCGTGGACAGCGCGGGTAAACAAGATTTTGTCATAGCTAGTACTGGAAAAATACATTAATAACTCCGTCATAACATCTAAAATAATAACAATTTAAATACTCAGTCAATCATTTTTATTAGAATTTAATATCTGCGTGGTGCAGATGAACTTCACCTGGCTGCCCTCTCTTTTCTTGGCCTGTATAAGTCATTGCAATCTTGTAGTGTGTCTCGCTTTGATTGAAAAATTTTAATTTCTTCCTACTCCTCCTATTTTTCTTCTGGTCAAATTTGTTGCGAGTCCTAAGACGGTTGTAGCTTTTCACTCAGGCTCTCTGAGATCATATCAAAGTGTCGTTGTGGTTGCCGCTGTCGATCCTGGCAACACAGGAGCAGCAGCGGTGGGAATGAGTGGTACATGGATGAAGATCGTTAAAAAATTGTTCTCATTTTCTACATGTAGTGCCTACATTGCAGCCAAACAGGACCGGCGCCATTAGGAAGTAACTTTCGCTTACGTCATACTGCCGCAAAGTGAAAACTATACAATAGCATTCTGAGTGGTTTGTATTCAAATATATCAATACAAATCCTCAAATTTGTACTTAGTAGTAAAACCATTTGACGACGTCTACAAAACCTTTATGCGCATGTTTATAGGCGTCGTCATTCACTAGAAGGTTGTCTGCTCGTTTAACCTATTTATTATTTATATATAATGCATGAAATACGGGATTGTAAAACACTTGGTCTTTTCAAGAAGAGAGTTAAAGAGTATTTGCACAACACATTGTAAGCATTTTTTTTCTCTCTCACTTTTAGACTATCTATCTAAACTTCTATACTTTGACATATATCACCTAAAAATAGTACCATATAAGCATATGTATGTATGTATTTCTGTATTTAAATAAGTTTTTTTTTTTTATGGTATAGGAGGGCAAACGAGCAGTCGAAGCCATTTTCATGACTACCGACGCCCACAAACATCCGCATAGAGGCCATACAGATGCTCCCCTCCTCCTTTCTCCTCCCACCTCCATGGGCCACCGGCTACTTACACACCGCACGAAACGCGACAGCACAGCTGTCGCGTTTCGTGCGGTGTATATATCTAAGTATTTATCTATATGTTTGTATAGTGTTTTAATTTAAAGCCAATTTTTTAAATTTATACTTAATTACTGTGTACACCCGACACTGTTGTAAAGTAGCTGGTTCTCCTGTGTCAGGTCAGCTGGAAGAAATTTCTATTTGGAATAAGTTGCACCTTTGTATTATTAGTTGTTTTTTTTGTATTATTATTACATATTTGTTATTTTCCTGTATACATAAATTATAAATAAATATAATATAAATAAATGAATAAAAGAAAAAAATACTTGCATTCACCCGCGAATGCGTCAAAACATGAGCAAATAAACTTCGAAAGCATAACAGAAAATTCTGACGCATTTTTATGGCTCGAATAAACATTATGTGGATCTATTGCTCTCTTACTCACTCCCCATGTGGAAACCCACCCACCTGGAAACCACAAATATTATATAATTATATATAATTTAATAAAATCTATTTACCGATTTCCATATTTAATCCTCATTATTCCAGGAGTTATTCATGGTAATTGGGCGTAAATGACGCGCCCGCGTAGATTAATTCGTCATTAATATTTGAACGAGATAACCTCTCATAAATCATTGAATGCCGGCTGCACACACGAAAAAATATGAGTCATTCAAGGGTTGCACGTGCAACAAAACACAAATGAGGAGTTTACGTAGATCAATTCGTACCATTGCATTGCATAATTTCACCCTAGTTTTACAATTATTTTAAGGAAGCTAGTAGCCAATTGATATGTAGTTTAAAGCCGATGTTATAGGTTTGGCTACAGCAGTAAAAGCGACATTCTAATAGTTAAGTGGTTTCGTGTGAATGCCAAGAGACCAGAAAAACGACCCATGACCCATATAATAGACTGCGTACTTTGTCGCCCCGACCAACATACAACTGCCTGCATACATTGAGCCGAACTGGGTCGCCACGACCGAGGAGATACCTCTCGCTTACTCGACACCGGCGTAAAGTGACAGCTGTGTCGCATTTCGTGCTGTGTGTGCCGGTGGCCCATGTAGTCATGAAAATGGATCAGACTGCTCGTTTGTCCCCTTATACCATAAAAAAACAATCCATGACCCATATAGGTCTACGTGTAGTTTATGGCCCCGCCAACATCGTTACAAATATTGATCTCAAATCTACCCCAGCGTTGTAAATAACAGAGAAATCATTTTTGAAAACTAAGTAGAGACGTCTCACGGCCGTGGACCTCGATATTTATTGCTTGGAGATCCCTTATCAAAGACAACTAGCGAAAAGTGGGTTTATTGGATGGATTAGCATTTTAGACAACGTAATACCCGAGGGCTTTTAGTTATAATAGACTTACAAAGTACCAGTTTAATACATAAAGGATTGAAGATTAATGAAATCAATTTATTGTTTGAATATTTATAAGATTGCTTTGAAAATATTTGAGTGATGGATGATATTTGCGTCTTGAATTTGTTGTACGCGTTTCGAGATTTTGAAGATTAATATTTAACGATCTGTTCCTGTTTGTTAATATTATATAAGTAGCCGTGCCCCACGTTGGTACGCGTTAACTATCATCTATCTTAAGGAAACTTTTGATTATTTCTGGATAAGTGTTAAAGTGTTTTATCTACACTAATGTTGTAACATTCTACTTATGTTACCAATACTTGACTTATAATGACTACTGTTATAGCTCAGACAACAAAAAACTCATTTTAAGCAATTTGACATGATGTTATAATATCCAAATCGATATCTTAAAATCTCATTATGAAATTGTGCTGGTGGGCGAGCCTTATGTCAAAATCCTTAACAGCGCGCGCTCGCTCCTGATTGGCCCAGCGCGCGCTGCAGCTGGGCTCTCATTGGTTAGATTTTAATGGCGACAAGTTCACTGTGACAATACACGTACGCGTGAATTTAATGTTTCGCAATGTTTGATTAATTGATTAATTGCATTAGTGAAGATAAAGTAGTGTATGCAACTGCATATAACACGGGTATTAAAACACTCGTTACTATTATGAAACTCGCGTTCGCTCGTTTCATAAACACACTCGAGTTTTAATCCCCTTCATTATACGACAGTTGCATAAACTACTATTATGTTATTTCAGATTGTTTGTGTGACAAATTTCATCAGAACACTGACATCTATTTCAATTAATGTAATGCATGCATGTAATATTATGGGGTTTTTTCATTGGCGAATTTAAGGTGAAGCATCTGTACTTAAACATTTTGGAAATAAACATTATTATTGGATTATATATGCCATATAGATTTAAAAAAGGATAAACATCGTTTTATCATTATAATTGCAACTAAACGCAATTTTATTTTGAACACAAAGTGAAGTTTTAATTTACTCATTATCCAGGCTCGCAGCACGTTAAGTTGACAAATTAATTAGGTTCTAATTATAATTACACTACCAGGCAAGAAGCGCAGCTGAGGCGGTACATTGTTAAACTTTCGCATGGATATTCCCGTTAAGTGGTTTCCGTACCTCGCTGGGGAATAGTATAAGTTGCAAATTACAAATATTCTTGTGATTAGTTGGTACAAGCATGTTAAAGTACTTCCCTACCTGGAATATTCACTAAGATTACCCCGACCTTGGTATTTAGCTTAGGGATTTCGAGATTAATACTTATTATATCTTGATATACAGAAATCTTGTGTCAATACGACCTGAGTTAGATTCTGAAACTATTGGACTGCTCTTAATGAAAATTCGCATCTATTTGAATCTTGTTCAAATTTAAATAAGTATTATTTTTTTTCCGATTAAAACTCCGATATTTGTATTGCCTTTGTAACGCGGGCCTTTTCGGCTAGTAAATAATAAAATTATCTTAAATAAATAAATATTTGGAATTTGGATTTGATCGAATTCTATTGAGAATTTAATACTTCTAAATACTTTAGTCCTTAGTACGCAGTACTGATTAAAAATTGTGAGAGCTTTTGGATTCATCATCATCATCGTTACCATCAGCCGGAGGGAGTCCATTGCTAGACCTAAGCCTCCTAGATGTCACGGTCACGAGCCACTTGGATCCAGCGGCTCCACACTACCTTATCCGAGGCCTTAGTCATGCGGGTCCTCCTACACTCCGCCTTCCGGAGCGAGGCTGCCTCTTCTGCTATTAGATTACTTTGTCTTTTATTGTACGGCTTAAAAATAATACTAGATTCAAATAGAGTAGTCAAATTCTACTTATCATTCTAAAGTTTGTATGTTTGTTATTATTTCACGCAAAAACAGGACGGATTTAAGTGAAATTAACACATATACAATGTGAAATAACATGAAATACTGAGATTTCACACGAGTTAAATGTGGAGCACAGCTAACGTCTATAAAACTGTAGAGTTCGTTCAAATAGTTTACGAACGATCTAATACAATTGTAACTGCGGCAGGCTCGCATGTTCGGTAACTTGCGGTTCAGTTTAAATATTTACCGACAGATTTATACAGCTTGTTATAAACTTCGCTACGAAATATCGTAAATATCTGTTCGTTTTAAGAGTTGTTTGTTTCGAATTTGTCGTTTTAAGCAATTGGTGAGAATGTTTAATAATAACCGGTGCATGATGGTTGCGAGTTCGAGATCGGTTGTCTCGACTTGTTTTATATTGAAATCTAGCTGGTGCCTGCGACTTTGTTCGCGTAGCGTAGCGTAGCGTATAATCAAAGCGTCGAAATTTCAATTTCCCGTAAGTTGACAAGTCTTAGCATCTATACACCACAAAAAGTTTTTATCCGTTCCGAATCCGTCCAGTTGTTTCGGAGATTAGCCCGGACAAGGAGACAAACAGACATACCAACAAATTAAAAACATTAAAAAGTGTTCTAATACTATTTAGACACCGACAATGTTCACTCAATATTCATAAAAGTAAAAATAATGGGATACAAACACGGTACAAATATTATATACCTAACTTTTGCTTTTTCTTTTCACGTGGTTCACAGAATCATTAGAAATAAATTATAACTTTATATATACTTTATAAATATTCAATACTTATTTAGTATTATAAATGACTTAGAAACTAAATTTTGGAAAGTTTAATCGAGTTTTACAAATAAGAATCCTAAAAATTATCCTAATTAGGAAATAAGTATGATTTCTGGCGAGCTGAATAATTAACCGTCCTAATTATGACTAAATTGTAAATTGTAAAATTGTAAAGTGTAATTACCTCTTATGGAGTATCGTTAGATTTGTCTTTTTAATGCTGGTGAATGACGATAGGAACAATAAAAAATGACGTCAAGAAGAGGTAGTGCCACGCTGCATGCATGCATGGAGCCGAACTGTGCTGGCGCGACCGGGGACCTCTCGCTTACTCGAGACAGGCCTAAAGTGACAGCTATGCTGTCGCGTCTCGTGCAGGGTGTAAGTATCCGGTGGCCAATCGAGAGGGGACGAGAAAGGGGGGCAACGCATCAGTATAACCTCGGTAGTTATGAAAATGACCCATACTGCCGTTTGCCCCCTAATAATCTATAATATAATAGAAAAAAAATATGGTTTTAATTTTTAATTCGATGATAGCTTTATAATGAGTTGCTTTTGGATATTCAAATGTTTTAACTACGCTAATGATGTAAAAGTTATTTAACAAAACACAATCACGCACGACGTGTTAATGCTGAAATTGAATTAACATAATTAAATTCGGCTTTGTTAGACTTGATGGATTGTTCAGTGTTTAAAATATCTAAATGATTACAATTATATTTATTTGCTTTTTATTCCCTTTCTAATAATTTAATTAAGGCACACTAAGCAGATACGATAAGATAGTATCTGCGTATAAAACCACTCTTCAATGTAATATTATGTCTTTGCCTGCAGATACTTGGTATATATTTCTTGGTACCGAACTTATAGTTATTTATTGTTTTTCTTTTTCCTTTTTATAACTTCATACTTTATTTGTGATGTAATTTTTTAGTTGAGTTTAGTTTTGAACGGCTACGCTCTTCCTAGATAGTAAATCTTCTTCTTTCATGCATATAAGTTTGTCTGGAAGAGATTGCTCTCAAGCAATAAGACCGCCTTTTGTGCACAAGAAGTACTTGTAATTGTCGTCATCTCTGTAATTTTTTTTTCTTTTTTCTTTTTGTGCAATATAAAGTATATTTCTATTCTTTCTATTCTATTCTACTTGACAGTTGACGGTTAAATATAAGTTATCTGCGTAGTGTGTGGTGCTCCTTGAGTTTAGTATAGAGAACAATATTGACAGATATGCGCTCAGACACAGATGTCTTACCGTATCTGCATAGTGTGCGACAGCCTTTAGTCTATTATAATCTATATTATAACATTGGAAATATTAGCCCGATCATGAAAATTATTTCACCAATAGATCACTATCTATCAATAGTGACAAAGGCTTTGTATGTACAAGTCATAAATAAGATCGCACACGAGTCTGCTAGTCAGTCATGGTGGATGTCATCGGCTAGACTCCGACCGAACGTTACTCCAAGTTTATTATGTCAAAAAAATAATGTAACCCGAGAAATAAAATAAATATCTATACTTTTATCCTATAAGCTTGTCCTTCCATATATTATCCTCACATAACCTTGCTCCACCGGTGTTATAAATCCGAATTCCACGTGTCAAAGTTTCAAAGGATTCCGTCACATAAATTGATAAATGTAACGCACTTTTTACCGCGAGCCGGGGAAAGGAAATGTGCCGTACACGAGCGACATTACATTACGTCCTCAAAGTAAACTACGTTCGCTTGTCATTCACAGGAACGATATTTAGCATAATGCGTTCACGTGTTGCAAATATTAGAGATTCCTTGCAGAGTTTTCTAGAGTAGGTACTTTTATTTGACGTCTTCTTATACGTTGTATAATTTGTTTATTAAAAGTGGATCACTCAGAGATCGGAATTTTTAATATTTTTTGAACATGATACAATCTTTGTTTTGTAAATAAATACTAAATGTCCTAAGTCATAAAGGATTAGACATTGTCATTAGGAAAAGTAATCAATTTGTATATGGCCTATAACAATTTACTTTCATTTTTCATATTATGTTTTTAAGAGAATTTAGCATAATTTTGTATTTTTTAATGAGCAATTGGAACCATTTTCATGACTACCGACGCGCATAGACAGCCGCATAGAGGTAATACAGATGCGTTTCACTTCTTCCTCCTCCTTCCTCCATGGGCCACCTGATTCTCACACACCATACGAAACTCGACAGCACAGCTCATTTTATACCGGTTTCGTGTAAGTGAGAGGTATCTCCCCGGTCCTGCCCGATTTGGCTATATGCATGCATGCAGCGTAGCACTACCTCTTACTAAAATATACTTATGTATACAAATTAAAAAATATAAAAACGGATGGAAAGACCTAAATAAAAATAAGAATCAAAAAAAATTGTTCAGAAATGGCAACTATTGCTCGATTGGATTATTATCAATTTGTTATTTTAACATAAACGTATAAATGGACGCCGTAGGCGGGACTACATTGTTATAAAATAGAGCAAGTACCTTGTGAATGGCCGACCGTCCTCATTCCATACAAACGTACAGTTTCTTTATGTACGTATGCTCCCAAAATAGGAATTCAACGTGATTTTGGTATACCGCTTTAAGATCTAACGTTTTACATAAAATACGTTATAAGTTAAATATTCTAATTAATAATCTTCGAAGTCTAAAAGTATGGGAACATTGAGTTTTATACAGCCGTAGTTCGGCATATGCGATGGAAAAATCCATATGCGGGATATGGAAATATTAATGCCTTGTTGCTTTCGATTCGTATGCAGTCATTTAAGGGCACCCACAGAGCAACAGTAAATAGTTGGTTCAGCCGTGACTGCGTGTATCAGACATCCATCGAAACCCACTCTACTTTCTTCTCTCTGATGGGATACACGAAATGCACAAACCAAATGAAACACGCCAAAGCAGCTTCATTTTGCGGGGCGGTATTAATGTAAGAAAGAGATAGCTTCCCCAGTCTTGCCATGTAACACATATCATAGTAGACAGCCAGTACCTTAAACTAGAAAAGCTGAGGAAATATCTTTTAACGCCCCTTATATCGTGTCCTAGTTAACCTGTTACTGGATCGTCCTAATATCATAAGCTCTATAAGAGCGATTATTATGTCACCTTTTTCCTCACGGATCAAGGCCCAAGGTTTTTACCACACGTGTGATCTCACCGAAATACCTAGCTTTATCTTTGCAGCTTTTACTGCGAGATATAATCGATGGGTTACATAAGCGGTCACGCCTTAATGCGTCGCACTTTCGTCGCAGCTTTTGAGAATCGTGAGCTTTTGAAGGTTCTGGGCCAAGGCTGCTCGTATCTGACATAAGCGTGTGTATATGTTATGATTATTCCACACTCGAAGTGTTCAGCTTTATTGTACGTTAGCATATATTTTCTGGCAGATATACTTTTGCAGGTTACGACTTGGTTTTATTCTTGTACTTTAAGGAGAAAGAGGTTCACAATTTTTTTTATTTCTTTCACTTACACAACGCGTAGGTTTTTTTAGCATAGGCTATATAGGCAGGCATATAGCACGAAGAAAACGAGCCTATATACTCCTATAGAGGCTATTGGCGTCGGAGGCGTTCCTCTCCTTCCTACTCTATCTCAATGGGCCACCGGCTACTTTTACATCGCACGAAAAGACAGCACAGGTGTCACTTGACGCTGGTATCATGTAGGCAAGAGGTACCTGGACGTGCATGCATGCAACGTGGCACTACCGCTTACTAAAACCGTACCTTGTCGGATTAAAAAAATTGACACAGATATAGATTATATTCTGAAAATTGTCATACCGAAAAAAAGATATCTCTTATATTTGACGCTGCTAAAACCACAGAATTTTACTCGATACACAGCATAATATGGGAAATGTATAGCGAGCAGTAAATGTTGATAAGATGTTTTTCGTTAACTTACACAGATCCCGCAGCGTTTAGCATAGGTTCATTTAAATTATATTAATGTAGCATTGGGGTTTTCTGGTCATGCAAAGGGTGTTTCATTACGGGTCTGTCCCACCACTCGTTTCCAACACCGCTGTTAGTGTATTGCCAGGATCGACAGGAGCAACTACTGTGGTATGGAACCCTTGATATGGTAGCAGCAAACCCCTCGGAAAAGCTTAAAATGTCTTGGATACGAGACGAATTTAATCACAAAATACAAAGAGTACGAAGTAATTACAATTTTCATTCCTAGTCAAAGCGGGAGATAGTACAAGATCGCAGTGTATTATAAGTCAAGCTTTTTGAGCTTGTCATTGAAATTTTTCTTCTGAAGGCAGTAGGTAGTACAGTTGAGGCATGACTTGCCAAGATATTATTTAGAATTATGATTTGCTTACTATGCCAAAGATTAAAGTCCCAAATAATATGAGGTGTCATCTAGAGATGACATTATAAGTTACAACATTTTCTGGAAGTATTATTGTCCAAAGTTTAACACAGTCAATTTCTGGATAGAATTCCCATTTCTGTAGGAATTCTAATAAATCTATTATGTATTACTCGTATTATAATTCCAACTTTTTAATTGCCTTGCTTTGATAACTGCTTTTCTTATTCACGTTATACTGACGGTTCCAAGTAACCTAGATATAAATCTGATATAATTGATAGCTAATATATATTATATTAGCTTTTCCCCGCGGAGTCGCTAGCGTTGAAGCCCTTCAATATATCAATTAACGTTATATTCAAATAGAACTGCTACAGAATTCCAATATATGCCACAATATTTTATGTGACACTTTGACAAACACAAAAGATTTTTTTTAAATAAAAAATATCCTATGACATTTCTAATACCTCTAGTAATATATGTACAAAGTTACAGAATGATAGGTTGAGTAGTTTTAGTGTGAGAGCGTAACAAACAAACTCACATTCGGATTTATAATATCAGTAGGATTAACATTGTTTTTGTTAACAGTGCACGTTCACCCATTGGTTCGTCGAGCGTGGAGTACAGAAGACCAGAGCGGGCGGTGTCGTGGGGCGCAGGAGGGGTGCGCATACACACGCCGATGTTGGAGCCGCTGGCCGACAACTCCAACAGGAGGCAGTTCGGGATGGGGGTGGTGGGAAGATTTTTTAGGTAAGCTTGTAAAATTACTTACTATGGACTTCTGCCTTTTTTGCGCTTTCTCTCTTTTCCTCTCTCTCTCATCTAAGCATGTTCCCGCTCACATACGCGATTGTGACCCTTTGGAGCTCGTGGTCCACTTTCCTACTTTTATTCATCTACTATGCATCTCCGGCATCCTTTGTTGTCAGACCACTGGCACTCGTCATCTCCTACGACGCCGAGCCGGCACTTTTTGGGTTTACACTTTCTGCTGAAACGCTGTGGAGGCGGCATAGCCAGATATTTATTCCCCACGTAAGCAACCAGTTAACGTAAGACATGGCAACGTACACGACTTCTTTGCAATTTGTCTTCTATTTGACGGACATTACGACGCGATTCCGCACGCGGTCCTTCTATGAGACCCCAAACATCCAACGTCACATATGTGGCTCAAGCACAGGGCACTTTCACTTTCATAAGAAAAGGTACGTCAATGATTACTACGAACTTCAGAATAGGTATGCAAAATACCTCGTGCTGTGGCAATAATTAGTCGTTGTTTATCATAAAAGCAAATCTCTTTTCGGTGGTCATTTTTTATATGGATCTGTCCTTCCCTATTCTCTTAAGCTACTCGAAAGCGATTCACCTTCTCTTTTATCTGATTATTTCGTCCTCAGCCTTCCTCTTCAATTAACAATTTACTTATTAATTGTTATATAATAATGAATAGCAACATTAATTATTCAAAATGATTATTCATTAAACGAACGTGAACATCAATCATTATCTTTTTGTTACGGTTAATAAATGGTCAGCGATTATTGGATTTACGCCGCGTACGTTCTAATTTAACTAATGACTACAACTGATCCCGCTCAATAATAATTTACCAATAACTGTACATTAAATCCAAACCAAATTATGTCCAATGGAATATTGGAGCGTCATAATTTATCATAATATTTAATCGACTGCGTATGTACGATTAGTTACTTCGTTTATATGATTAGTTCTCTGTTACAACTTAAATGGTTTGATGGATAGACAAACAACTTGACCGTATAAGAGTCATGTTTTTGTTATGGAGGAACAAAACCTAAAAAAGACACATAATTATTGTCTTTTTTAATGAAGGCGATATATTTTTTAAAAGTTTGAGACGGACGTGCTATCCCTCCGGAACGAACGGACCTACCAACGCCCTGTAGCCTGACTATATCCCCATGATTTATGCAGAAGCGCTGCTTTCCTTACTGTCTCCACCGGCTAGTAAGAAACTATACAAAACGCGACATATCTGTGAGATTTGTTGTAGCATAAGGAGACAAACGAGCAATCGGAGCCGTTTCCATAACTACCGATACCCATACACATCCGCACAGAGGGTATACAGATGCGTTGCTCCCCTTCCTCCTCCTTCTCCTCTCTCTAAGGCAGCGGCTTCTTATACACCGCACGAAACATAACAGCACAGTTGTCACTTTACGCCGGTTATGCCGGTTTCGTGTAAGCGAGAGGTACCTCCCCGGTCGTGCCGGCTACATGCATGCAGTGTGGCACTACCTGTTACTAAATTAAAGTTTACGGCGGTATGAAGTGAGCGAGGTACTACCCTATCGTACCGGCTCCATTCGGCTACAATAATGCTACATCTTACTTAAACAGTTTCCTTGACTAATCATGTAGGTAAACCCAGGTAAACAAATCGAAATTATAAAAAAACGAATAACACATTTTACCCCAGTATTGATCTAGGGGACATAACGTTGTACGTTGTATGGTAGGTACCATACAACGTTCAGTCCCCTAGTTCAATAAATATCCGAGCACAAAAGATCAAGTTTCCAAATGAGACAAATAATCACTATTTCCAATACATAAAGCCCAGCTACGTATATTATGTTTCTTTCTCTTTGTTCGCTAGGTTGGTACTTTTATTTACATCTTAATGTACGATGGAATGTAATAGGCTATTTACTAGATGTCTCGTGGTTTCACGTACGTTTTACTTTAAAAGAAAAAGCATGAGTCAAGTAAACGAATCTTTCTGGTCTGAACAAATATGGTTTCTTTATAGTCATTCGTAACGATCATTTGTAAACATTTGCAATTGAGGAAGAACGCTTTTATTTTAAAAGGATGTGTTATTATTTAGGAGAGACACACTTCGTAAGATTACATTGAAAAGAATTTCAGTTTGATAGTTATGCGTTTTTAGGCAGATTTAGGTAATTATATCAATACATTTTATTTATAATATATATGTACTTAATAATTTAATATTACTAGTGATCCCGTGAAAATCGAAATTCGACCTAAGTGAAACTTTTATGTAATTAAAAACCGTAGACAGAGAATACATGTCTTCGTTAAAAACTAAACATCATACGACATGTTATGTCATCGTAACTAAGGTAAACAATTTATGTAAAATTTTCAACCTTAGATAAAGTAAATATTCTATACATTGTCTAAGTTTTTAACAATTGCTTAAGACACATAGAAACTTAATCGATAATTACGTGTGTCTTATATATCAATATATCAAATGCATGGTAGTGTGTGAAAACCGTAAAGTTTTATTTATTAAACTAAAGAACTTTATAAGCATTCTTATTAAAAATATTAGCGTTCAGCACTTTCCTTACACGTAAACTAATAAGTGTGCCAAATTTCGTACAACTCTGTCCGCGCAATTTTTCTAAAAATGTTCCCGATGTTCTTTAAAATTACGCAACAGATTTTGATGGGTTTTTTTTTAAAGATAGAGGGATTCAAGAGCAAGATTTATATGTATAATAACTCCATTTTTGATGTCCGAAATCCACGCGGGCGAAGCTGCGGGCGGAAGCTAGTTGAAAATACCTAAACAAAAACTTAGAAAATAATATGTAAAAAGAAGGACAGCAACGCAGCCTGTATAACTTCCTATTGTGTGGACGTTTGTGACCGTCCATAGTCACTAAAACTGCCCTATGCATACTTGTAACTTGAAGAAATGATCTTGTCACTTGTTATTATTAGTATTGGACATAAATTTATACCTAACCAGCTGAGCCCCGCGCTTTCACTCGCGTTAATTTCGATCCCATGGAAAACAGAAAATCATCCCACGGCATC
>LUGF01053172.1:307855-319442 GCA_001625245.1 Calycopis cecrops
TTCAGACCTTCGTTAAGAGCCGTCGTTCTGTCATTACACAAATATTAGGACGTCAATAATTTAATTTATTATTTAATTGATAATTTAAGGAAGGAAAATAGCCTTACTAACAGTTACTCTGAACTATCGAAGAATTACGATAAAAGAATTATACATATTACGTTGTTGAGAACAACGGAAAAAAAACTACTTTAAAATTTCAAGCGTACGAAATTTTGGACAGAAGCTAGTAAACAATTAACTGTTTTAAAAAAATACTTTTATTGATCACAATAACATGGATTGTATTTATAGGACTACTAGCTGCGCCCCGCGGTTTCACCCGCGTAACTTTCGATCCCGTGGAAATATCGGGATGAAAAATAGATGTTGGCCGATTCTCAGACCTACTCAATATGCTCACAAAATTTTACGAAAATCGGTCAAGCCGTTTCGGAGGAGTATGGCAACGAAAACTGTGACACGAGAATTTTATATATCTAATATCTTTAAACGAGCAATTCTTGTATATTTACATATGTGTAATCAGGATCTCGGAAACGGCTCCAACGATTTTCATGAAAGTTACAGATTAGGGGTTTTTCGGCTCAAGGAATCGATTTATCAAGGTCCCAGGTTCGAGAAAAGCTCGGTTTTCAAGATATAATAATATATAATATATAATATCAGCGCCATCTATATTATATTATATATAATTGTGTTTTTTTACTCCTCTATAGATGGCGGAATTCTGTCTTTTTATTTTTTATCCGAGCGAAGCTCGGTCAACCAGGTACTTAGATAAAAGGCTAATACACATTACAGGTGACAAATATTATGAGATTTGGCATTTGCCACATCATTGACTGCCTCGTGGTCTAGTGGTAAGCGTGTTCAACCACTGACGTGAGGTCCCGGGTTCGAATCCCTGGTCGAACCGAAAATTGTTATTGGGATTTTTCAATTTCTAATAACAGTACGGAGTCAGGAAATTGGCGGTTTTACACCCTCGTGCCTGGGAGAGCATGTTAAGCCGTAGGTCCTGCGCCTGATTTCTCACCGGTCGTGTCGGATTGCCGTCCCATCGGAATATGCAAATGAGGGAAAGAGAGTGCACTTATGTTTGCGCGCACACTTGTGCACTATAATATGTCCTGCGCAGATGGAACGTCTATATAGACGGCCGCCGTAGCCGAAATCGGCTAGGACGACATTATTATCATCATATTATTAGATTTAATCAGGTACAACGGTGATTTTCACTAACTTTTTTTTAATTTATGGTATAGCGGAGCAAATGAGAAGTCGGAGCCATTTTCATGACTACCGACGCCCATTAAGCATAGAGGCTATACCGATTGCAGATGCGCTGCCCTCCTTTCTCCTCCTACCTTCATGGGCCTCCGGCTATTTACTCATCGTACAAAACGCGACAGCACAGCAGTCACGCGCGCCGGTCTCGTGTAAGCGCGAGGTACCTCCCCGGTCGTGCCGGCCTAAGGGGCCGCATGTAACCATGCGGAGTTGCACTACCTCTTACTAAACTCCTCATAATTATTAATCGCTTGGAGGTACACAATTGGCAGCGTTCATTCAAACAAATGAAGACGATGCATGGATATGGTTCACCACTTGCGCATATTTTCTCGACCTCAGGACGTGTTTGAACATGCTGATCCGTGAGTTGCGTACCAACCATAGGTATAAGAGAATTCTCTTACATAAAGAGACACAGATAGGCTGACGCACAGACAGACGGATAATAAAGCGATCCAGTGCGGGTTCCGTTTTTTCCTTTTATGTTACGGTACCTACCCCAAAAAGTGTATAATGACCCCGTATCGACGACATAATAGATAATTATATTCGTTAACATGACAAAAGAAATGTTTGCTTCGTTTTCCCATAGAGTTTAAGTAACATAATTTACTTTTCACTTTAACTACGCAAAGCTTTTAGGCGAAACACATTATCCAGGATTTATGAGAGACAGCAGCGCGGAAGATTTTTTATATATTTCTTTTTTTGTGCCTCCATGTTGTGGTTCTTTATGAATATAAAAAGCGTGTTTAGATCTCTTTATTTTCTCCCCCTTTTGTATTTTTAGATACTTAATATGATTTTTTCTTGTTCGAAGATTATAATAGAGGCTTTCTTAATGATCGTTTCTTTCATTACAAAACATGGGTCTGTTTTAATGGCACGGACGTGTTGAGTTCGAAATAAGCAGCTCGCGATGATGCCAATGCATCCTTTGTAATATTTGCTTGCTGTTGCTGGAGTTGGAGATGGTCATTTTTGTTCTAGAACAGGATTTTTCCAACCTAATGCTCCACATACCCTTATTAGATATTTTATTTAAAATTAAATTTAAAACTATTTAAAGTTTGAGACTTTCGTGTTTGTTGTACATTTTGTAGTTACTTTGCGCGTTTTAACACGATAAAATATTTGTTAAAGGTATCGTAAAACCTTTAAAGTAAGTATGAAAACTATTTAAAGGCCTATAGCAAGTTTCGTATTTGTTTTTGAATTAAAAAAAACATTCCTACATCAACAATTGTACACGCCAGTTCTCAGGCTGCAGCAGACAGGCAGTTTCCAGGATAGGCAGCGTGAATACAGTGCCACATATCACGATCCCTACACACTTCTCTAGCTTAAAAATAACATAAATAAAAAATAACAGCAGCTGTTACCTAAATAATTAATCCGGCTTACAGATTAGCCGGGGCCATTAAGTAGCTCGGAACTTTCAGAACCCCAACGTATGAGTCAATGGCGTAACTTCAATGTTACAATTAGAAGCCCCTGCTCTATAATAATTACTGTCTTATTTTTTCTAAGTAATGCTTCTTATAATATTTGGGAGATTTAATCTTATTAATATTATAAATGTGAAAGTTTGTATGTTTGTTTGTTACTCCTTCACACAAAAACTGCTGAACCGCTTTTCACGAAATTTGGCATATACATATAGAGTAAGTGGATTAACACATAAGATAATTTTTAATTCCGAAAGAATATTCCTATGATATGCATGGGATGATTTTCTATTATGCACGGGATCGAAATTTATGCGGGTGAAACCGCGGGGGCGCATCTAGTTGTCAATATATCTCAATCTAGTCGACATGTGCCCACATAGCTATTCGTCAAAAATAAAAATGACAATCTTAATAAAATATAAGCATAAGTACTTCCTAATCGGTCAGTTTTGGAGCCTTCCTTTCAGCCGTAGCACGCCCACTGTTAAACATAGGGCTCTTTATAATGTTAAGTATATACAATTATAGGTCCGATACAAGATATAAAAAAAGTTACGTCGTCCACTCTAGCATTTGCAAAATTTCAAGTAGGAAATCTATTAAATTAAACATGTTAACTAGCGCAATGTAGCGGTGTGAAAATCAGGTAAATCAATATTATTTTACTGCTTCCAATTAAAGCTACATTCTATTTATAATAAAACTATTTTATCGGATTTTATAACGATTTATTTAAGTATTTTACAATCCCAACGTTTCTTATGTATGAAAATACATTCTTATACGTAAGTTCTGAAAATAATTCTTACGAAAAGTCCATGACATATGAGAACATATTTTACTCAGAAGACGTTGAGTATACTTTTTATAGCCTCGTGGAAATTCGGGACATGTGTAATTAGTAATTAGCGTACAGTACAAAGGCGGTAGGTGGGCTGACACGGTAAAGTAAGAGTATTAATGAGCGGGAATCTGGGTCACGAGACCTTTGTGCACTCCCTTTTGTCTAGTTTTTGTCGCTCACGACGCCATCTATGACGCCATTGACCGCAAGGGACGCTGTGACTTTTCGGTGATCACTTTTTATTAATTCCTTCCTTTTATTTTACCTTGTACTTTGTTGAATATTTTTCCCTCGGAAAAGCCTCTTTTTTATTTTTGTTTCGTAACTTGGTATACTTGTTAATTTGCTTTACTTGTATTTTAACACGAACAAATAATTTTAGAAATATCATGTATTTACTAATTATTAATCTTAAATTAAGAGTAAGTACCTGCGTAGGTAACCGGGCGTGTTTTGTAACGAACAAACTTTGATTTAAAGAAATTTAAATAATTGTCAATATAATTACAGGTGAAAAGGAAACAGTCAGAGGACTTTCACAGCTGAACATGGCCCTTCCCCTGACAGCCTCACGGTCATGGCCTTTGAATAAAAGAAGATTAAATTTATCGTCATATAATTCCAGGTGGAGTGGGAGGAGCCTGCGTCGTTCTGGCTGGGTCCGCGGGCGGCAGACCTGATCCACCTGGGGGCGAAGTTCGCGCCGTGCATGCGCAAGGACGCGAGGATAGCGCGCGCCATCGCCGCCTCGGCCAGGCGCGAGCGGGACACGGCGTGCTGCATACGGAACGACGACTCGGGCTGCGTGCAGTCGTCGAAGGCGGATTGTTCGGTAAGGAACCCTCTTTGGAAGTCAAAGGTCTAAAACTAAGAGGTAGTGCGATGATTGGGCCAGCAAGCTCGTACACGTACTCTCGCTAAGTACCGCCGTCTAGTGACAACTTTCTGTGAGGACGTAGATTTATTCTGCCTTTGATAGGAATAAAGAGTTGGCGCACTACATATCGGGATTCGTTTGGTATTATTTCTTCATATACTCATATTATGTAGTGAAATAAACAGTCTATTAAAATTTGTTCATTAACACAAATCACATTTTAATAAGGTACTGCTATAATGTTAGTGCAGAGTGGTGAAAATAAGGTCTATTATTCCAGTACAATAGTGACGTATACAATTGGTCCTTATTAGACTATTTAGTTTTTAGCAAATAACCTGCTTGAAATACCTATTTACTTTAGATTACTTTTAAAAATTCTATTTGAAGTTTTTATCATCGTCTCATTCAATATTCTGTATAAAAGACAACAATTTAAAAATGAAAACTAAGTAAGAGAATATTTTTTGCGAATATTTTATTTTCCACGGCTTTGACTAAGTGGAATTTACATAAAGACAATGAACGTGAAAGTTTGCAAGTTTGTACTCAATTATGCAAAACCAACTGAAATGATTTAAATGAAATGATCCGCCGCAGTTATTTCTGCAAAGTTTAGTTCTCTTTCTCAATTTAACAATGAAATGGTGCGTACTTAAATGTCTTCTATAAAATGTGTTCTATGAAAAATATAATGCGATGGTTATTTAAAAAGCTATATTGCTATGCTTATATTTTATAACTAAACAAATATGTAAGATTTATGTCTACGCCATTAGACACATACTAGGTTGTTGTCATTATATTTTAAATTGAATACATTATAAATTGGTAATTGATTGATTTATTCCCATGCCGCCAAAGATACGAGGATTGGTGCCGAAGGTAAGTTTATTACGTAGTAATTCCAATGGTACTTTGCAGTTTGTAATAGGCCGAAGCGTCTACTTAATATTCGCTTGAAGTTATAGATTAATCAGGATTAGGTGTAAGATATTTAAATCTTTGCGTTCTCTAGCAGATAATATGTGATACACACCTCTCGTTCTCTCGCTCACATTATACCCACATGAAGTATAATTACTGTTGTTTATTTTTTTTTATTTAATTAAACACTTAAACAATAACTTATAATTTTGTACAAACCAGGTGTAATAATTTGATTCCATAACTCAAACTAAACCGAAAAATAGTTTTAGACTCAGATCGTTGCGTTGAATCCGTGTTTCAAACAATTTTGTTACGATTTTTTAAAATGTCAAGCCGCTTGAAATATAATAATATGATGATTTCGAATTTATGTAGCTTGTTAGATTAGACAAACTATCACTAAACTTCTAGAAGCCATAAGAAGGAAAAAAACAAGAAACGATTTTGAAAAATAACTTATTTCTCTCCACGTAGATACTTTGAAAATTCGAATTTTCGTCCGTGTGCAATAGTAGAAAAATAGGGATAAAAGTTGGAGAACACTTGCTTTAAAATTGTTAACTAGAATAATACTTAATTAGAAAAATAATACCTACCTTTGTGTGTTTTTCCTTCAGGAAAAAACACTACATGTTTTCGCGCGTGCTTTAGGAAATGTGCGCTGTAATAAATAAAATCAATAGTCTTACTACCTATATATATAATATTCCTTCAGAAATATTTATTTAACATATAGTTAAAACGGTGAAAATAACTAACACAACCAAAAGCTTATTCGAGAAATAATTTGTAATGTATTTAAAAATGCCGTTTTTCATTCCAGAATACAATATCAACGTGGAAGAAATGGTCATCGGGAGAATCTGGGCCAGGCGGTCGGATATCTGGTTCAGTGTGCGGTTTGGATCCAAAGTATGATTTATTCATATAGTACATAGTTTTTACATACACTTTGGGCATAAAGCTGATATCAGGACAGTGATATTCTTCACAAAGCATTGGGGCAAAGGAAGGGCTATGGTATCGCGCTTGCATTTCTTGACATTCCTAGCTCCTAAGGGATATAGATATCTAGAACGATCGAACACTATAGGCAGTGATCGTTCTATTTACAATCATGATGTATAAAAAACTGAATTCAAATCGCCATTATAACTTGTATTTCATCCGATGCTTATTAAATCCTTTTCCAAAGCCATATGTAAATAGTAATATCAAAAAATAATCATTTTAAAAAGCAAGGGTTCACTAACCCTCTCTTATACCTAGATCTAATAGACTTATAGACCTGGAGAATGGTTGTGCTGTCACAATTCTAATAAAATAATTATAAATTACCAGAAGAAAATGATCGCATCGCCTTTACATTTTCGCGTAAAAACCAAGAACTCCAACTTAGAATGTTTATAAGTTTCATTCTTATATTACAGATTTTGTGAAGCGCCTCGTTCAATAGCTCCACACGAATGGCCCGATGACATAACAAAATGGCCGATCTGTCGCAAGTCCGTGATAGACGGATCAGCGGCGGCCGGTCGGGCGGGGCATGCGGCGGAGCATATGGCGTGCGAGGTGATCGGACATCCATGCTGCATAGGCGTGCACGGGCAATGCGTCATCACTACGAGAGAACATTGTGATTTTGTTAAGGGTTACTTTCACGAGGAGGCGTCTTTGTGTTCACAAGTAAGTTGCATTTCGGAAAATCAGTAGTATTTTCACATGACACAATACAATACAACCATATTCCAAAGTCAGACACTGTTGTCCCATTCGATACCGTCTTATCCCATCTGATGGACCCAGATTCGGACACTGATTTTCTACTCACCTTTGTTAATAACAGTGTTTTAGTCAAAAAGCTATCAGTATTTTTTGTTCCTATCTGATGATGTACAAACATCGACAAAAATGCGCTACGAATTATTTTTAGTGGCACTTAAACCTGGGTAAACTCAGCGTCTGACAAATATGCTTGGTGAAACAGAATGGACGCAAATAATTTAAATTACACAAAATTATTTTAAATTAATTATAAACTAGAAAACTAGGTGAAATAAAGTATATTGTAGGTAAAATAAGCTAACGAATAAGCAGAAAAAACATGAAGTGTAACTTCTTCTTCAGATATGTTTAAGTCCATGGACTAAACTTATTCTTTCTCAATAATGAACGTTATCCGTATTGAGTTGAATTTAATGTATCCTGTATTCTAAATAAGATCTTTTTTTCTTTCTAGGTTTCATGTTTGGACGACGTGTGTGGTATGCTTCCGTTTATGCGACGCAGACGTCCAGATCAACTCTACAGAGCTTGGACATCTTTATTTGTACACGCGGGACTGTTGCACCTGGCAGCGACGCTGGCACTGCAGTGGCTCTTCATGAGGGACCTGGAGAAAATGTCCGGACCTGTGAGACTTGCTGTAATTTACCTGGGAAGTGGAGTCGCGGGTAACATGGCGTCAGCTATCTTCGAACCTTACAGAGCAGAGGTACTTATGAATTCTTTAAATTTCTTCGCATCGAAATAATCTTTTCACAAGTTAGGGTATTTATTTAATTATGAACGAAATTTGAAAACTTTTAAATAGATTGAAAACCGTGATGATCGATCTCATGATTGGATAAATCAATATTTCCTCTGAATTTGTTATCTTGATTATTTAGAAACGTGGTTAATCATAATATGAAAGCATAGAGTTCAGCTGTGGACGCCGTCCGGTTGAAGATCTCTTTCTTCATTCAAGATTCTCATTACCTTAGGATTTTCTCACTGGAAAGCGTGCATGATGTTCTTGCTTATCTGCACCGCACGAGATCGTTATGTTATACATATATTGGACCCTTTTCTTTTTTTTTTTTGGTGACGCAGGGGAATGCCTTTACGCACGCTACCCAGGAACCTGGGTGGCTCCCAGGTACAGTGTCGGGCTCGACAACTGGGTTGCCCCTACCGTCTAAACCCCTGCGGGTGCCTTCAGCCGCTTTTATTGGAGGGCCCTGGATCTAAAAGCAACAGGGCGCCTCCAGCGACAGGCTGGCCTCGGTAACAAGGCTTGACTGCCTTGGGGACTGTCCGGCTGCCTTTGAACAGTCCCTAATCCACGTCGGAACCGTGCAATGGGGTCAGGTTCTCATCCTAGCCCCTGATTCTCCAACGAAGCACACCGGTCGTCCCAAGCCACGCCGCCATCTGCTGATTCAGAAGGATGGGTGGAGGACCTCCGGCATTGGCTGGTCACATACGCTGGGCGGCAGGCCTGCCATTAAACGACAGCAGAGGACAGGGAGGACGGCAATGACACACCGCATCTCCTCTTCCTTTGCGTCCCCACCGCCAACGCATCAGACGGTGCGCCCTCGTTCGGTTGCGGGAGATAGGGTGCACGGCAACGACACACCGAGACACCTCTCCTCCCTCGACCCGCCGCATCCCGATTGGGCCTTGGTAAAGCCCACTCGGAGCATCCCCTCCTGGATTCCCTTTTGGTTCATCGTGGTTGTCCAAGCTACGGTTACTAAGCCCCTTCACCACGACAAGGTGGAGATCCGTCAAGGGGGTTATATACTTGACCCTGCCTTACTTCTTTTAACAGAAGTGTAATTAATATTAATAATGAAATTTTGTTTTCAGGTTGGTCCGGCTGGTTCTCATTTTGGTCTGCTGGCTTGTCTCATCGTGGAAGTGATCGGAGCATGGCCTCTGCTGAAGCATCCTCGTCGCGCTCTCATGAAGCTCATAGGAATTGCGTTCGCCCTTTTTCTCCTCGGACTTCTGCCTTGGATCGATAATTTTGCGCACGTATTCGGTTTTGTATTTGGATTTTTACTGTCGTACGCGTTGTTACCGTTTATCACGTTTGGACCATACGAGAGGCGGAGGAAGATCGTCCTAGTCTGGGTGTGTTTAGTGTCCGCTGCGGGCATGTTGTGTGCGCTCATTGCATTGTTCTACGCCGCGCCAGCGTACGAGTGTACGGCGTGCGCGTACTTCACGTGTCTGCCGTTCGCGCCGGACATGTGCGCGTCGCAGGACGTGCGCGTGCGGCAGATGGACGGCGTATGACGGCGCGCGGCCCGGGCGCCCCCGCCGCCGCCGCCCCCCTGCCCCGCGTCCCTCGCGCGCCCTCCGCCTCGTCTCGCCTGCCGCAGAGCACAAGGATAATCATCGACGCAAATATACCTGGACTTGCCTTTGAAAATTATCACTGGTCCTCTATGTAACGGGATACATGTTTTTTTTGCAAGAATTGCAAAACTGTGGAATAAGACTGATAGTAGTCAGCTCAGCATACTGACGAAACATCTGGATTAAAAGCTAAAAGACATGACAATGTTAGCAAACAACTCATTTTTGTTTTTATTCTGTCAGCAATGGTGGACGTGCATGAGCTCTAAGCTGACGAAGCATCAACATCAATCTCGAACTACAGTATCATCTACTTTGTTATTATAGAGACCAGTGAAAATTATGTTTACTGAACTAGCTGCCACCGCAATATACATCGCGGTTTTATTATATTAATCTTTAATCGAGATGTCAGGGACGACGTCGACTGTATAAAAGATATTTATCTATCCTACTGAAACCGTTTTCTGAGTCTATATTTTCATTATCACAAAGTTTAAGCATAATTTCATAATAATTGAATATAATAAAAGTGTGTAAGCATAACAAATATAGTGAGAATATTATGAAAAGGCTTCAGGCCAGTTCCATCATTATTAATGACTACAATAATCATCCATTTAAAAAAAAACTATTTAGCATTCTAACGTCCAGGAGTGTATGTTGGTGCCATAGGATTAGTTTTGCTTCTCATTACCTCTTCTACGTTTAACAACATCGCAATATTTTGCCTATTTCGTGAAAATGAATGCACTGTTTTGACTTGATACAGTTTTGCGAGTGTTTATGACAAATATATTCTGCAATAATAGGCTAATTTGAATTTTATTGCGATTCACAGTTTTAGTGGGTTTGGTGTCTATTTTTGTTGAATTAGAATAAGATAATCATCCGCGTTAATGTTTTGTCTTCACTGCCATTATGAATACGTCTTAGTACAGTATTAATGTGTATCCCTCTATAAGAAGGCTCAAGTTGTTCGAGGTTAGTCGTATTTTGAATATCCACCCCAAAATTTGGAGTGATGTTGGAGTCAAACATGACTTCTCTCCTTTTGTGTCCTTGTCCTTACAATTATAATACGATTATTGAATAACCTAATAAAATTAAAATCAGTTGCTTAAAATAAATTTAATTTATCCATTGTCTCAAGTATTATCAAGACAAATCTAACGACGCCTCAAGTTAGAATTGCTGTTCAGACTGTAGCAGGGAACAGAAATCCTCACACAAACACGCCGCATGTGCCAGCTAAAAATAAAATCACATTAGAGAAAAATAATAGTACCTACATTGTGTATCAATATTATTGTTACTACAAATATCTAATCTTGCATGAGGTTATTGATGGTATGAAATTATTTCTACTTACCATTGTTCATTTCTATAGTCTAGAAGTTTGCCCGCAAATGAGTATCAACAATATATAGCTATCTGGGAGCGACATTCATAAAATATTAACCAATAACGTAGTCTATTCATTTTATAAACCACTGAATAAGTGCAAGTGCTTGGAATTTGCAAGAACCACAGATGTATCTGCGAATCTTATACTTCAGAAATGTACGGTAACATACTTGTAAACATACCATCCTTTCGTACTTAGAGTAATATCATTTAAAATACAAATATTCGATTTTGTATAAATTAAATAGTTTGCTTTAAAAATCTAAAGCCAAATAAATGTGATACCTTTATTTACCAATGCCTAGTGCGTGGAGTACGACGTAATGGTTGATTAGAATATAAATGTACAAAAAACAGAACCTTCTTCGTTGTTATAGGCAATCCGGAATTCAAAAGAGTCTTGTAAACTAATTGACTTCAGTAATAAAGTTTATATTGTTTTCAATTAAAAACAGTTTTTTCGTACCTACTTAAAACTGAGATCAACTCCCCTGCTACGTGGAAATTTGGTTTTTGTATATTTGAGGTTCTAGACAAATGTAATGATTGACAATGTGTATATTTTGTAAAATATTAATTATCATAAGTACGTTGTATTTATACTATGCGTAATGAATATGCCCATTACGGTTATATGTTTCATTATTCAAA
>LUGF01053172.1:324169-348332 GCA_001625245.1 Calycopis cecrops
AACCGCATTCCCGGTCGTGCCGGCCCAGTTCGGCTGCATACATGCATGCACCTCTTACTATCTATCAAGTGATTACGTCAGCTCAACGTAACAAGTAAAATTTCCAGAAGTATGATGACTAAATACATTATTATGTTAATTCTAAGTTATGTACAAGAAATGAAAATTTGTATGTAAATTTATTTCCTGAAACAACAGTTTTTGTGTTCAAGTTTTTTTTTACGCGGATGGGTCGCAGTTCAAATCTAGCCAAGGGCGTTTTAGAATAAGTTTTGAATAACGGAAAGAATAGAATTATACTTATTACCAGTCGACACGTGCTTATAGTATAGAAAATTATGATTTAGGAAAACATTATCTCTCATACTCCTGTCCTACATGAGATATTATGTAGGAGTTAGGACATACTACGTCGATTTGATTTTAGACCTCATTTTTGTTGATTCAAATCTCTATATTATATTAAATTCTCGTGTCACAGTGTTAGTTACCGTACTCCTCCGATACGGCTCGACCGATTCTCATGAAATGTTGTGTGCATATCGGGAGTATCGGCCAATATATATTTTTCATTCGATATTTCCACGGGAGCGTCAAAACTTACGCGGGTGAAACCGCGGATCGCAGCAAGTTAAAACTGTATAAAAATCGGTAAGAAAGTACTGGACCGATCTAAATAAAATTTTGCATATGTAACTTTGTTCGACTTAAAATATAGGCCTCATTTTTGACTTAATGATCGCGATGTTCGTCTATCATTTACACAGCAAACTGGTTTAATTGATCGGTGGTTCATTGGGAGGATTTAATCTATAACCTTCATTTGGATGTTTATGGGTGTCGATGATCATTAAAACCATCCCATTACTCGTATATGTCGTTACTTGCTTCACTCTTGCGCCTTATGCTCTTAAAAATACGACCTTTAATCTGTTTTGTTGCCGTTCATGCGTAGAGGTATGTATAATTCGGACGCGGTAAGTTGAGACCTTGAGAGAGGCAAAAATTACATTACCCGCTCTCTACCCCCGCACCACCCCCGATGTCGCCATATTAGGGCAACATCAGGGAAAGTGCGGGGTTAGAGAGCATTCTTCGCATTCTTGCCAGGTCCCAACTTACCGCGTCCGTGGAGCATTCATAAATGAATGAGATTATCCTATTATCCGATATTTAAAATTTAAAGTACAATGCAGTCCTAATGCGTAATTTATTATTTCAATTTTATTGTCGGTTAAAAGCGTGTAGGTATATGTCCGTCCGTTTCGGCACTCAAACACGGGACCACGTAAGACCAGGGTTATGGTATCCTTTGGATACCATAACCATCATACTGAGTGGTCACCCTTTTGGTACCTGGTTACGGGTACACTGTTGTGCATTTTCCTGTATAGTAAGTTTAATTATTAAGTTTATATTTGTTTAGTTTAGTCTTATATTATATATAAAATGTAATTTTATGTAAAAAAAGTAAATGTGTAATAGTGTACCTACATAATTAGACCAAATAAATTTTTATTCTATTCTATTCTATTCTATTCTAATTATCTTTAAGTAGATAACTTAGCGGTTATTAATGGATGCCTCAACTATTGATTCCTACTTATGAGCGTCTGAATAGCCCTTCGGTGTGGTTGTGGTGTAGTCACCACTACCGACGCCCTAAACAGGCTGTACAGACGGTTCGCATTCCCTTCTAGCCTAGAATCGGCAGCTGTAAACTCAGCACGAAATACTACAAAATATTTGTTCTTGTCTCTTTCGGTTGCACGTATCATCTGAGCGACGGTCGTGCCAGACCGATTCCTCTGCGATGGCACTACCTCTTACTAAAATTCTCGTTAGCGACTCTTATAAAATTTACAAAATTTCAATTGCAAAGCTATCTAGAATGCTTGGCGTTGTCGTGCAAAAACGTTCCATTGCCAATAATTGCTTACGATAAAGTTATAAAGCGACGCTCAGTGAATTCCTGGACGATAAGAAGTAAGAACTCGCTCCGCGCTGTATGTGTGAATAATTTGTGCGATAGATTAAAAATTATTAGTAGAGCAGTTGATATTTTATAGTTATTGTTGGAAAAACAATTATCACGCCAGTCCCTTTTAGTATAAGAGGGCAAACGAGTAGTTGGAGACATTTTCATGACCAACGCCCATAGAGTACATCCGCATAGAGATTGATTATATTACAGATCATAACATAAATACGAGAAACAGGCATAAATTAGACATACCATTTCATAGACTTAGTAAAGTAAAGAATTCCTTTCGGGGGCAATGCATACGCCTCTACAATAGGATCCCAGAAAGCGTCCAAAAACTTTCGATTAATAAATTTAAAAAAGTTGTTAAAGAGCGTTTGTGTGGTAAGGCATACTATAAGGTAACAGATTATATGACAGATACCACATCTTGGGATTAGTACCCTCCTCCCAGGCTGTTTCTGTACCATATTTTTTGTAAATTTAGAAATCGTATTGTATTATATCATTAATAATATGCAAATGTATTTGTATTCTTATTATATTTTTTTTTTAATCTTTCATATAACAACATGAGGCCCGCTGAGTTTGTTTCGCCGGTTCTTCTCAGGACAGGGCTACGGTTGAACCGGTGGTAGATTTAATTGTTGACGTTCAAAAAGTAATTCATGTAATTCTATTTTGAATAAAAACTTTTGACTTTAGATGCGTTGTCCTCATTCCTCCTCTGACCCTCATGGGCCATCGGCTACTTACACCGCACGAAACACGACAACTATCACTTTTCGCCGGTATCATGTAAGCAAGAGGTACCTCTAATGTGGTGGGTAGAGTGCCACATGTCACGACCGTACATATTTGTCACTGCTGCATTGTAGCGGAATACCAGGTGTAGTTGAAGTACGTTCGTGTCAAGATAATAAAAACTTAGGAAAGACTTATCTCTGTGCCCTGTTATATTGATCCCTTTGAGGGGCACCTCGAAAAGGGCATCTGGTTGTACCCGAGGGGGTCGTCCCACATACATCATCGGACCCCACCCAAAACCGATGGCACTGATTCAACGCATTTCCCCGCGAAACAAAGAAAAAACGAAGTTTAATAAAACAAGCTCATATCCATGGTGTGCCTGATTCGAGACATAGAATCTGTATGTGGCTGTATGCCTACGATTCCATGATCCAAAGAAATTATCGCCATGGAATAATTTTGCATTGTCATTGAACTTACACTTAAGTATGCCAAATGAGCACGATGACACGCCGTGAAGTGGTTTAGATTGGAAAATGAATTTGTGTCTTGCGAAATTAGAAAACAGTTGTTAAAGATGTTAACTTTGTCTATATCTGTATTTAAATATCGAATACTACATGATACATACACGCTCCAATTTGCAATTATTAATCGCATGGTTCGACTTGGCCCGCGGAAGATTTCTGTCTCACTCTCGCAAGGCGACATAGATCAAACGGAATGCACTTTAGAATGGCCGATTACGATTTTTGTTCTTCAAAGAACGTAGTAGGTTAGTTTTAAGTTCCTTTTGTTTAAGAATAACCTAATATGACCATAAAGACCCGACTGGTAAATATGTATTTTATCTAGCTTTTCCCCGCGGTTTCGCTCGCGTTGCAGCTCTTCAATATGAACATTACATTCAAATAACACTGCAATACAATTCCAATATCTGCCACAATACTTTTTTGATCCGTCTAATTTCTTTCTAATAAGAAGTATCCTATGCCATTTCTAACACCTCTAGGAATATGTGTACAGTTTCATTATTATCGGTTAAGTAGTTTTGGTGTGAAAGCGTAACAAATGTACTCACATTACATTTATAGTTTTAAGTTGGGCGTATGTTATTCTCGTGAAAAAATCTACTTCAGTTACCAGTATACTAATGCTAGAAAAACACTACGCTCCTTATGAGTTATGACAAAGGTAAAATCAGAAAACATGGTCATCTTTTGTCTGTACATCTATATAGGTATATAAAACTCAAACGTGACATAGCTAGCTATCAACGCACAGCCCAAACCACTGGACGGATCAAGCTGAAATTTGGCATCCAGGTAGATGTTACGACGTAGGCATCCGCTAAGAAAGGATTTTTAGAAATTCAACCGCTAAGGGCGTGAAATAGGGTGTTGAAGTTAATATGATTTTTCTTACAAATTAACGCGGGTGACACCGCGGGGCACAGCTAGTGTTCAAGATAAATCCCAGCGACGTCGTGTGCTGTAAAGCGGAGAACGGTACATGCATCGGAAGGTATCGATCACGCCACATTGTGACTACACATTAAGTGTGGCGTCATCTAAGAGCTGGCTTGTTACAGTGAAATCTAAAAAAGTGACGCCGAGCCAACACGTGCTTCAATACTAATTAATTGTAATATTTATTATGTAGCTGCATTCTCGCAGCGTATCGGTGCCATAATACAATCATTTCCTTGTTACAACTAAAGTATTTGTTTTAATAAAAAAAAATATTTTGCAAAGATCTAATAATTAGTATAGTACAGTTTTGTTGAAAAACATTTTTAATATGTATGTATGAGAAAAGGAGGAGCCTTTATTTTTTTAGTTTTTTTTCCATTCACGTCGGAAATTATGCAGATATGTTACCCGTATTCCCTTCCAAATAAGGCCACCACAAAGTCTAGACAAGCTAAAACATAACTGTTACTTAGCTTTTGTTTTTCTACAATTGCGATAAATGAATTCGAATTACTTGCTGCCTATAAAGGATAAATATAAAAACAATTCACTTTTCTCCGGCCTTATACCATAACCAGGCACATAAACCGCAAAAATGTGCCCTCGCACTTGAGAGATTCCCTGTCGCGCTGGCCCAATTCGGCTGGTATACAGCAATGACGATGCCTCTTTGAAAGTTTTCTATCCGTCTAAACATTACCCGGTATATTTCAGGAACTGCCTCGTTTAGTTTCTCGGTAAGCCGAACGCGTAAGAGTTAATTTATTCGTGTGAATTAAGGCGAAAACGTAAACGGTCGTAGTGAATTGCGTTTATTTCGGGAGCGTTATTTTTATGTACCGTACATGTAGGGTTGCCAACCGTACTATGATAAGTACTGTACTATATTTCAGATCTGTGTACTATATGTATACTGTTGAAGAAATATATAGCACGCAAAACTACTATATTTTCAAGACTAGAAATATTTAAATTGCAAATAGCTAAAAATCGTGTTTATTGATGCTCAATGTTAATAAGCTTTTTTTTTTGAACCTGGCCCGCCTACCTATGTTGGCAACCCTACGTACATGTGAGTAATTGGGTGTAGGTTCGAATACATGTGAACACGTAGGTTTTATGTTTGATTGTCTTGTAGTTTGGCTTGTTATTGTGGTGATTTTGAATGAATCGGATATAAAATGCGAATGTGGAGGGTAAGTAAGGCAGTGCCATGTTGCATGCGTCCACGCAGCCGAATTGGGCCTTAGGTACCTCCCGCTTAGGGCGAAGCCAAACGAGCGTAATTTTATGACTTCTGAGTCGCGTATTTTCTGTCGCGTAAATTCTGCTGCATTCAGTTTCATACAAAAATGCAGTTTGTACCACACGACGACGCAAAATGAGTTGTCTGCCGACTCACACGCACAAACTCGACCGAAGTTCTGTCGGGGAGAGGGAGGGGCGGGGATCCATCGCACTTGATGACACAAACACCCCGTACTAACGCTCAATAGTAACTGAATAAATTACGTCCGTGTGGCAGCTCCACAGAAATTCAGTTGGTCCGGCCGAAATTCTGCGACTCACGACTGAAAAAATTACGCCCGTGTGGCTCCAGCCTTACACAATACCGGCGTATTGTGGAAGCTAAGCTGTGTGTAAGTAGCTGGTGGCCCATGGAGGGGAGGAGGATGGAGGGCAACGTATCTGTACAACCTCCGTGCGGATGTCTATGTCATGAGAATGGCTCCGACAGCTCATTAGCCCCCTTAGTACTTATAAAAGGTTCCGGGGAAGATCAAGACTGATTTGCCATGATCAGATTGATCAGGCGATTTGTATGCTCTGCCTATATCGTTGGGGACCTGGTATGGAGATATATTGTTGTAGTTTGCATGTTCAAATGAGTGGTAAATTGTCGGTTATGCCTTAGTTTTTTTATTATGGTATAGGAGGGCAAACGAGCAGTCGCAGCCATTTTCATGAATACCGACGCCTACAAACATCCGCATAGAGGCTATACAGATGCGCTGTCCTCCTTTCTCCTCCCACCTCCATGGGCCACCGGTTACTGACACACCGCACGAAACGCGACAGCACAGCTGTTACTTTACGCCGGTCTTGTATAAGCAAGAGGTAACTCCCCGGTCGTGCCGGCCCAATTCGACTGCATGCAAGCATGCAGTGTGCACAACCTCTTACTAAAGATTATCTTATGCAAATATATCAATTTTTTGTAGAGGGACAAACGGAAGCACTTGATGATTACGGACAGCAATTGATATCCGCATTTTTAATGTTTAATCAGATTGTCCCCTTCCAACGGGATATGGAGAAGCGATAACCTTGTAAATACATAAATGATCTTCTCCAATAACATTTATTTTTTTTTTGTTAAAGAGAAGAGGGGCAATGCGGTCATTTTCATAACTGCCGACGCCCGTGTACATCCGCATTGGATTTATACAGATACCTTGCCCTCCTTCTTAGTCCCACCTCAATGGGACACCGGATACTCGCATACCGCACGAAATGCGCAGCACTCACTTCACGCCGGTGGCGCTACCTCCCCGGTCGTGTCGGCCAAATCGGCATCACTCCAGCTGCAGTATGGCGCTAACCTCTTACTGATGTACCTATTGAAAAATTACAGAATATTTACAGCTTGACCACAAATAAGCACAAATACAAGAGTTTTATCCGTGTGTTGTTGTTTCGCCTATATTCTACCGATATATAACATTGGTATAAGTAATATTATATAATATTGGTAGTATATTATCGGTGGGATCGCGTATATACGCAAAAGTATATTATGTGGGTTAGTCTTAAACCCAAACACCACTGGACCGATTTGAATGACTTTTGGTACAGATATGGATTAGAATGTGGAATAACACCTTTTTTTCAAATGAATTATTGTCTTGGGATAGATCCTGCTCGACTGAAACTGCGGGGCAAAACTAGTTTGCTATAAATTAATTATCTGTTAAGGAACAAATGCGGCCTATATCAGGCTAGGATATGCATTTTATAACATTTGTAATACTAGTCTCAAAGACCTACGTATTCTCGCATATCTTTACTTTTAAGGCAAAAGTATGTGTGTTATAATACAAAAGGTATTAGAATAACCTATTTCTTTGTATGCAAAGTGTATAGTTAATTGCATACCAAACACTTTCTTGTGTGTTTATGGTGTAAGCGTATATAGTAGTCGTATTTATAATGAGTGTTTTGTTTTATAGTAATCATCAATCCTATTAATTAATTATTGTATATAGAAGGCTTCATCATTATTTAATTTATAAGCTAGGACATAACTAAGCTCTTGTCTCTCTCTTTGTAGAGTCTGCCCTTCATTACTTTTCTCTTTCTGCTTTTCACTTCTGCGCAAAAAATGAAATTTATTTATTTTGCTCTTATTTAGTCTGTAAAGTTGCGCTCTACGTCCTTCTATGAAGATCTTAAAGAACATGCCATCCCTTATGAAATGCCCAACCATCTTGCCTTTCAGTTGTACTTCGCAAATTCCTTTTTCATTTATCCTTTCTAGCTTTTCTTCTTGGCTGACTTTTTCTATTCAGTTTATCTTTTCCAACGCCAAAATCTTATCTCAAAAGTTTCCAGCCTTTCTCTATCATCCATTGTGTGAATGTCTCACAATCTATAAGCCAGAGGGAGGGCTTACTAACCGCAAAACTCTGTCAAGAATACGAACGTTAATTTTACTAAGCAAATAGGCTCTAGCAGTTTTGCATTAAACAAGCCTTAAGTTCATATTTCCTTAGTATCAACCTATATTTGTTACACTTGTCAATTATAGATATGTGTGCACGCAAATATGCGCTTTATTCGTAATAATGATGCCTTATTTTACCATAACACGTGCAATAAAAGGTGATGTAATTAGTATTTAACTTTCACGATTCAGATTATGGTCGCTTAATGGTAAAGTCGTTGCACTCTCGATCGACGGAAGTGTGTGTAGTGCGGAGTGGAAGGCAAACCTACATACATGCAGGTGTTAGCAGGTAAAGGAATGCTATTCTAAACCTAGACTTTTCATTTTGGCCCACCACTCGTTCCCGCCGCTGCTTTCTTGACTCTCCAGGATCGAGTTGCAAACACTAGGAATATTCGATGATAATCTCAGGGTGCCCCAAAGCTGTTGCGGGACCCGTAACGAATTTAATAAGAGGAGATTAGGGGGAGAGTGTTTCTAATTAAAAAAAAAGCCTAGAATGTCGCTTCTACATCTAGCATAGTCTTAGATTTTTCTTTGGCTTCCGTTAAGTTTGGAATTCCGTTTGTCATATGAAGGTTTCTCCTCCTGTGCCTGATTTTTTTACGCTAATTGATATTCTATGCATAGTAACGACTTAACGTTATTTAAATGCTGGTTGCTCTTTAAACAAAACTACCTTCAACAAAGTAGTTTGATTTAGTAAAAATATGTGCATTTGCGTCCTAAATACCTAAACCAACGACAAGAACTTCAGACGTGAAACAAAATATGTGCGAAGCGGAATACTGATGTTATTAGAACCTCGATCCTTGGTAATGCAGATGGTAAAGATCAGGTGATGTAGGCGGCCGTCTCAGGTGATCCGCTCGCCCCTCTCTAATAAAAAATAAATAGGTCGAGACCATGTCAACGCACCCGCTCTTAGGGCGCGTACACATTTTATGCATAAAACAAAGTAGTCTTAGTTACAGTCACTTAAAACCCAAGAATAGCTAGATCAAATTTTATGGTTTTTCTGTTTTTGGATTTGTCTTCATCTGAAATAAGATATTAAGTATTAAAATATGTTATTTTATCGATAAAAATAAAAAAAGAGTGTAAGTTAACGGGGTTTGACAATTCCGAAACTGAACGTTAAACCTTATGCCGAAAAATGAATGGTTCTCTCCATTTTACGCGAGTTATATCGACACTATAATTGGGTTGCGTATTAAAATTGGGTACTCAGAGAAGCATACTCTATATTTTGCGTTACATGCGTACCCATATAATCACGACGGATAACTTCCTCTCGGTATTAATAAGGGAATGTCTTGTAAGCTCGTATGTAACACGTTATTACAATATACCCCCTGTGGTCTGATAATGCACGACACGCAATTCCAATTACGGTTACGGGTTTTTTTATTGCTTAGGGGACAATTAATAATGGGAGCAAATGGCAATCTTTACATACGACTATGGTTTCCTACGACGATGCTTAGGTAAAGCAACCTAAACCATATGTTCCACTATCTAGCATTTTATTTTTCTAAACGTACAAATTATCCTTTTAATTAGAAATGACAAAGAGAAGCAAAATCAGAATTGCCTATAAAGTGACAGGCATCGGGCTGTCTCTTGGGTGAGGTGAAGGAGGGCCACGTATCTGCATTACAATTTTGCGGAGATCTTTGTGCATCAGTAGTCACAGAAAGGAAAATACCGTACATTGGCCTCTTTATTATATAAAAAAATCTGTCTAAACTCTCTGCTAAATAATTAATCTATGCTGCTGTAATTAGCTAGTCGTCAAAATATGTTCCACTCCGTTTTCAAAATTTTAATATTAGCGTGAAGATCAAAATAAAAACAAACATCTGGCCCGTGTGTGCGCACCTTTACGACATGTGTTCTTTGTCCGTACATCGTGATTCACCGTCAGCTATTTGCCAACATGTACAAACAAGACGGAACGATAATTGTTATCAAACGCCTGTATCTATTGATGTCGTAATTACTGATAGCCGATGTCTTAACTGTATGTTACGTGTCCAGTTCCGTCTGTCTACGATACTGCTGTGCCTCGAAAACAGTGCAATACAGAACCCCCTCCTTTTACGACGTCGGTTAACTATAAAAAGGAGGTTCTGTGTTGTAATGTTCTTTTTTTGAATGATAGGAGAGTACGCCAATACTTATAAGTGCCTGTGGATACTTTATAAGGGTTAATGTCATTTTAGCATTGCAGTCAAATCGGGCCTTTATGACGAGCGCAAGGCCTCTCGCATATTACTTACTCGATATGACATACTGTCACATTGTATGGCTTGTTATATTCTCTATGGTACATTGGTAGAAGTAGCGCCACGCTGCATGCATGCATGTAGCCGAATTGGGCGGGCACGACCGAGGAGGTACCTCACGCTTACACGAAACCGGCGTGAAGTGACAGCTGTGCTGTCGCGTTCGTCCGCTGTGTAAGTAGACGGTGGCCCATGGATGGAGAAGGAGGGAGAGGGGCAGCGCACCTGTCTTTTTGCGAATGGCTATAGGCGTCGGTAGTCATGAAAATGGCTTCGGTTGCTCGTTTGCCCTCGTATACTATAAAAAAAAGTATATGGGAGATTTGGTTTGTCGTTAACTGATAGAGGCCTATGTCTAGCAGTGGAAGGACGCCAGTTGACGATGATGATGATAATGTTAGGCGGATATTCCGCGGCAGCGCCCGAGGCGCAGCGGGCAGCCGCCTGACCTTTTCATCTGAAGTGACACCATTTAATATAGTAATGTAAATAAAGATTTAAATTGTACCAGCTTTTACCCTCGACTTCACTCGCGTCTGTAATTATTTCTTTTTTAAAAAAAGTATCCTGTGTCCTCTCTAATCTCTAAGAATATGTGTATAAAGTTTCATGATGATCGGTTGAGTAGTTTCGGCGTCTAAGCGTAACAAACAAACTTACATTCTCATTTACATTAGTATACTGAAAGTTGATACTGTTCGCCGCTTCACCTCCGGCCGCTGTCAGCGTCGGATACAGGTGGGGGCCTAGGGGGGCTGCAGCCCCGGACCCCTTCTTAAGGTCCTTAAGATGATATTTGTACTAAGAAACGGCCCCATCGCAAGTCCATGGCCTCCTAGCCTTAGGAGCTGGATTAAACTCGGGGGAGTTTAATCCGGCGCACACTAGCGATGCGACTCGAGTCACTCGAGTCAGTTTGTCAAACTCGTACTCGAGTGAAAAAAAATCCTATTCGAGTGAACTTGCACTCAGTTACCGAGTGAACGTGAGTCACCGAGTGAACTCGGCGCACCGAGTTGACCGAGTTCACTCGAGTGAATTCGTCGCGCCGAGTACACTCGGGTCGCTGAGGGAATTTGTCGCGTCGAGTACACTCGAGTCGCCGAGTGAACTCGTCAATCGAGAGATATTTTTACTCGAGTATAACTCGAGTGAGGAAACAATCTTACTCGAGTGACTCGAGTCGCAAATTCCTACTCGAGTCGCATCACTAGCGCAGGCCGCTATCCACTCGATATGAATTGAGCCTAACGCCCTTATAAAGTACCTACCTATAGTGTACGCCAGAATCCTATTTGCACAGTGAGGTTAATAAAGGCCCAATGTCGAACAACAGGGCCTTGGTTCACGTTAACTTCGATAATTGCACCCTTCATCATTAGCACCATTAATTGCAGCATCCAGGCTCGTAGATTTTATGTTCATTAACTAGCTATTCGACGTGGCTTTGTCTATATCATTTTGTTCTTGAGAATAGAATCTTGCTAATTTTTAAATGCGAAAGTTTGTATATATGTATGTTTGTTTGTTACTCCTACACGCAAAAACTGCAGAACTGATTTTCATGAAATTTGGCACACATATAAAGGGTAACTTGGATTAACACATGATAGTTTTTATCCCGAAAAAATGGGGTGCAATGGGATGATTTTCTATTTTCCACGGGATCGAAATTTACGCTGGTGAAACCGCGTTGCGCATCTACTGGAATATATTTTTATACGCGAATTTAAATAGAAACCTGAAATAACGTACATCTTAATTTTCATCGAAAAAGATGATCGTTCTCTTGGAGTAGATTTTACGCGACTGAAACAAAAGAACAGATAGTAATATTAAAATCTCCAGATATTACATTGCCCAGATTTGAGAAACAAATAAGTTATCGCGGAGATCCCCAAGTCGTCGTCATATAATTGTAGGTTGCTAATTATTTCCACACGTGTCACGGCGAGGTTGCTAAAATTTCACTAATATTAGTCACCGCTTGTGATATCACTCTTAAATATTCAAGAGCAACGAAATATTTCAATTTGAATAAATTTTAAGTAATTAAATGTTATGTGAGCAAACTGCAAAGTTTCCGAATACGTGAATTAATTAATAAATGTTAGTGGAAGACCAAGTGTTGGATGGCTTCCTGGTTCCTATTTCCTTCTTTTTTATATAGCATAAGAGGCAAACGAGCAGTACGGACACCTGATATTAAGTGATTATCAACGATTACATACATCTGCACCACCTTTCAGAGACGAATAAGCTCTTTTCTGGAAGATCCTTAGGTCGTATCGGTCCGGAAATGCCGAAGAGACAGCTCGAAGTGGTGCAAATGAATTTGCGCTGAAAGCCGGTGGACGTGGTGGACGGTAGTGGTGGTTAATGGTCGCCGTACACTTATCAACTCGGAGATGGATCGTAACCGTATCACCTCGAGTCGGTCAGTTCTCTTTGTATGAAACTTCATACTGCAACGCACACTAATGGGAAACGTAACGTAATCGTATCGTCATCGCTTTACGAACCCTTGCCGAATTGATAAGTGTGCGGCGACCATAAGTCGTGGCGTGGCTCTTGTCCGGGTCTTATGGCGTTCTTTGGTGGAGGGCTAAGTCAAGTCGGCATGCTCACCCTGATGATGATGTTATATAGGAAATTATATCCCAAGAAATTTGCAGCCCTGGAAATTTCGGGACTGCACAATATTTGTCAATTGGTAAAAGTCATCAAACGGTTCTGGTGATTTTGTCGAACTTATTTTTAGGGTTCCGTACCCAAAGAGTAACAACGGGACCCTATTACTAAGGCTCCGGTGTCCGTCCATTCATCCGTCGCCGCTATAACAACAAATACTAAAAAAATATTTTATTATTATATTGCGTATATTAATTAGTTTACATAATGCGTTATTGTTGTGCGTCACTATGAGAACATTCAAGACCTTCTCTGCATAGGAGGCCATTTATTTATGCGATATTCCTATGAGAATATCCGATACAGTTGCCTCGTGATCGCATTTTTAATATTTACATGTTGGGTCTGAGTTTTGTCTTCATCGTCCAGTGACAGATGCAGACACTTTGGCTGGACCTGGACATAACCTACATGTTTAATTTAGGTTTTATCACAAGTTTTGTAGAATTTTTCAAACCTACTGAGGAGAGATTTTCCAATTTTAAAAGGATAGTGAAGACCCTATACAGCAACGTCCTAAAGAGTTTTTGAAATGAGGCACAGGCTATGACTTTCGCAGTACCTTGAAATTGTCTTCCTCTGGATTATAATTAAATACTAGATTGCGTAGCTATTATACCCTAAAATACAATAATGCATTTCGTCAATGTCGAAATGGTTGCAAAACATTTAGAGTGATTAATTCGTAAAAAAAAAATGTTTTTATTTATTGTCGGTATATGTTTCCGTTGCTTATGTATAATCTACAATAAATCGCGACTGTAGATATGAAAAGTGAGGTACGTGATATTGCCCTGAGTACCTTTTTATTTTATGGTTTTATGAAGGCAATATATGTATTTCGTCGCTTAAGTTCAAACACCGTGGAAGTAATTTTTGAGAAAAGTACTTATCACAGAACATCGAGTAGAGAATCGCAAGTCTCGAAGAAATACGAGGAATCGAACCAATAAAATTTTGTTGAAAATGATTGACTGAAATAGAATAGCTAGATATAAAATGAAACGGTTTTTCTAGCTATCCTGAAAAGACGCGCACATATGCGGTGTTAGCTTAATTAATTATTTAGTTTTTTAAAAATTAATTAATTTATTAGGAACTTAAGTGATGATTTGTAACACTAAGATGCTCTTTGTTCGGGATTGAGCCTCTTAGCTCCATTTCATCCGGCATTGAAAGAGTATTGTCCACTATCCAACAATCGACTACTGTGGATTTCTTAGTAGATTATCAGACTTGTCGTTCGCTTTCATAGTAATGTGCTCGTAATCGCTAGCTGATTGGATGATCAGTTGACAATACCGTCTGTCCACTAAGTGTACCCACTTATATTGAATCAACGAATGACTGAAGGAAATAATGAAATGCGTTCTTAAGTTTACGCGAATGTTACCTACTCATTGTAATAAAACTATTTTAACGAATTTTATCGCGGTTTTATTAAAATACTAGCTGAGCCCCGCGGTTTCACCCCCGTAAATTTCGATCCCGTGGAAAATAGAAAATCATCCTATGGCATCCCATAGGAATATTTTTTCGGGATAAACACTATCCTATATGTTAATCCAAGTTACTATACCCTATGTGTGTGCCCAATTTCAAGAAAATCGGTTCAGCAGTTTTTGCGTGAAGGAGTACCAAACAAACAAATATACAAACTTTCGCATTTATAAAATTAGTAGGATTTATATTTCAATGTTTCCTACTCCACTACACACGGGTTATAAAGACTTCTCCAACGACACTTCATACAGGCATGACAGATGGCTTGACAGATTTTATGTCAGCCATTGACAGATTATATCTGTCAAGCCGTTGACATACTTTATCTGTCAGCCATTGACAGATTATATCTGTCTGTAGATTTTGTCTGTCGAGCCATCTGTCATCACCATTCCGACTGGAAGGGAAATAGAAAGCCATGTCATACATACACTCGGAAAAACATTAACCTGACGGAGAAGTGTAGAAAGCTACTGATGGGTTTTTTTTTGGATAGGGGGACAAACGAGCGATCGAAGGCATTTTAATGACTACAGGCGGCCATAGACATCCGCAAAGGGTCCATACGGATGCGCTGCCCTCCTTTCTCTTCTTACCTCTATGGGCCACCGGCGACTTACACACCGCACGACAGCATTGCTGTGACTTTACGCCGGTCTCGTTTAAGCGAGAGGTACCTCCCCGGTCGTGCCGGCCCGGCCCAGCCGTGTGGCACTACCTCTTACAAAACTGATTGATAATTATGATGATGAATAATTGATCAGGTTTGTTACGCATTACAATGGTTATTTAAGCCTTTAGGGTATCCATAATTATAATTGCATCTGATATCGCCGAGATAATCGCAAATTCCTCAACCAAAAACAATTAGTAATCTAAACGCTGCCCACGCACTCGCTAAGTAGCTTTCGAATTGTGTAAGGTTTTGGAAGCGGTGCCTACATAGTTACCTAGCTACTGTGCGAGTAAAAGGTTATGCATCAGAGAATGTAAAGAGGCATGCGTCTCGGAACACATAATAATTTTATACAAAGAATCTCGATCAGCGACAACAGACTGTTACCCCTTGTACGGTAACGGAAAATTGTTTCATCTTCGATAGGATGCTGGGAGAAACTAGAAGGAAAGGAGAGCCGCGCATATGCAGAATAATTAAGCAGATGTCATTTGTTTTCCTCCCGATCGGGCTGTAATGTAGCCACAACTCCTGCATATCGATTAATTGACCTTGTTACTATCATGTAGATATTATAAAACTCTCATGATGCGTTTAATGTAATTAGGTGTAACAGGAGAACGTTACCACCCGCCAGTGGTGGAGGGGGAGGTCCGGGCCCCCCAGTCATGATAGCTCATAGAGCTCTTCTAGCTCATGACCCGTGTCGGCCACTTTTTTAGCTGCCGCGCGTGAGCTACTCCCCTCCGTCAGAGGGGGGGAAAGGAGGACACCCGCTGTCCTCCTGGCCAAGATAATAGTATAACCTATTAATCTCAATATTCCGGTTTGCCTCCTCCCAGACTAGCTGGGAAAGAAGGGGGGGTCTGCCCCCCCATCGACCATAAATACAGTGGCTTGAGCTAACCCCAGGGTGCTCGCCACTCATATCGATGAAGTTGCACTGACCTTCAGCCTCAGCATAGTTCTATCTAAAAAAAAAGCAGAACGTTTGTGTCGTTTTATATTGGCTGCCTGCGTGTCGCTCGCACCAGGGCAATGCAACCTTTGTCTCGGCCGCAGCGTCGCCATGTGCTGCGTGAACTGCGACAGATTATGTTAATGGCATCTACATATATAGCTAGGACATTATTGTTTTTTTTTTAATAGTCGATGCAAAAATACGGATGTTAAAAGTTTTATGTCAATGTCTTCTATCTTCGTCTCTCAAAAGGCCATTGAAAGCTCAAAACCCGCACGAAACGTGAAAATATGGCTGTCACTTTGCAGACGTGCCCACAGCAAGCCACTGCTTCTTTCTCTTAAATTAGATGCTATAAATTAGCTCTTTGGATATATTATGTTACGGTAAATGTGACAAATTAAAAATGATTAATAATTACCCGTCATCTTTTATCAATTTATGTGGTATTTATTATTAATGATCGACAATTATTAATAATTTCCAATTTTTCACACTCACTGTGACATTTACGTTGTATGCAGAAAATTGGTACTTTAATAGGTCCATGATATTTTATGACAGATGACAGATGCACACCTTAGGAATAGTACTCTCTTCCCAAGGTGTTTCAGTACTATAAATATTGAAATTTGATAAATTGTATATACTTAATATGAGAATGTATTGTGCTTCTTTTTATATATATAGATATTTCATAGCTTAATGAGGCCCGCTGAGTTTGTTTCGCCGGTTCTTCTCAGGATAGGGTTAGGGTTGAACCGTTGCATTGGTGGATGTAATAGTTGACGTTCAAAAAGTAATTTTTATAATTCTATTTTGAATAAAAACATTTATATTTTATTCCATTTTGAATAAAAACATTTAAATTTTATTCCATTTTGAATAAAAACATTTTCATTTCATTTCATTACGACTTGATCTGATGATATTTAGCCGAAGCTTACAGCGCCTATAGTCTTATGATATTGAGAACTAGTTTGACAAGTTTTTATCGGGGTTTCTGTCGGGAGTTTCCCAGAACGGATGCTCTATTCATTGTATAATCTTGTTGGCTCATCTCATGACTATGTCTGGGCCTTGCTTTGCTACTAATGCCTATTTCTTAATATTAAAAATGTGTAAACATATTGATGTCTACGCAAACGTTACTCATTGCTAACAAAAAAACATGTGTTTGAAAATATAACCTGCGATATTAATGCTTTGAAGTAGTAAGTTTATCAAGCTAAAATTTATTCTTCTGATTGTTCCTGATTTTTTTGCTGGAATCTATACTAACAATATAAAGCTGAAGAGTTTGTATGTTTGAACGCGCTAATCTCTGGAACTACTGGTCCGAATTGAAAAATTCTTTCAGTATAAGATAGTCCATTTAGCGATGAAGGCTATAGACTACTTTTTAACCGACTGCGGTAGAAAAATGGATTCACGTAAACGAAGTTGCGGGCGTCCGCTAGTCAGACATATATGGCATACATGTAACATCAGCAAAATGGGCAAGCTACGGATTTTGACTACGATGTACGTACGTTTGTAAAGTTAAGACTTTTAGTGCTAGGGCAGGCTGGTAGAATCTTTTGTACTCTCTGATCTCATTGAAGATCTAGAAACGAAGTGTGATTTGGTGAGACCATAATATTACACTGTCTGTCTTGGTATTATTTTACATGAAACGTTTTTTTTTTTAATTTGTTTTTTTTTTCTGAGCTTGTATATTGATGATAGGGGAAATATGGTAGATGAAATTTTTGACGTTCATAAAGCAATTTTTTTAATTCTGAAATTTTGATTTTGAATGTTCCAAAAATATGAGAGAAAGAATTGCGTTTTATTCAGGTCTTAAGAGTTGGTTGCCTCCTCAGCCGGTACGTAATTGAGACATCAGTTCCCCGCCTCTTGTATTTTACATTCGTGATTATTTACGATCATTATTATCGGGTCAAGTGGGTTAACAGCTCATTATACCGTTTGTAGCGCATTTATTATAAAAGCTTCCAATTGAACTTGAAAGCTTTTTACTTTGAAATTGTTACGGTTTTGACTTGAACTCGAATCAAACGGTAGGTACTTTGACTACTGGTTAAATGAACCTTCTTTATTTTTTTTGTCGCTATTCATATTGTAAATAGCTTACTTCTTGCCAAATTTGGTGACTTGAGTCTAGGTCTCCAGAAAGTATTCTTTATGTTTTCTTATCTCATAAAGTATAAAATACAAGCGAACACTAATAGTGATCCTATTAGGGTTGCCTTTTTGAAGTGAAAACATCTTTAGCGGCGATAAGCATTGGCAGCTGGCAGCAATATGTTTGCCGGAGCAGTATGCAGCACGGAAAAGTGGAATGCTAACTATTTGCCACCAGTTTGCATACCTACATTTTCCTTTGCTACCTTCACTCTTTAATATGGTTTTATGTACTCACTTCTACAGGCAGTTCATTTGTTTTTGTTTACGGAACCCTAAAAACAACCATTACATTTCTTAACCAAATATCATGCGCACTATATATTTAAACAGATAGTGCGTAGAAAACATTACACCGCTTTTTATACTTGATTAAATCCGGATAGAAAGAACATCTGCGCTAAATTAGGAATTCATTTCACATTTCACTGGCTGCTCAATTAAGATGGTAACCGATGCGCGTGATTATGACGTCATCGGTTCATCGTTACGTCATTATCTGAGAGGTTCTATATTTAAACGGGCGTGTTTGTTTTTCTTTTTATTTCGACCAGTATTAATATAATTTGTGTTGTATTTATTGTGACGCAAAATACCGCAGGTTTTTCGACTGGAGGAGTGGCGATCATAATACTGGCTTGAAGCGTTGGCTAATCTATCGTGCTTCGGGCAGTTTGAGCTGTAGCTTTGAGTAAAGGAAATTTAACGTAGGTCTTGGTAGTTGTAGTCATCCGAAGATGACCTAAGATTATAGAGTCTACTATGCAATTCAATGCATATATGTATGAAATGTCATGATTTTTGTTAGAGCTATGGCTCAGGGTCCCATCCAGACATCTTCTCCCAGATAGAGGGCGTTGTTAAATAGCCTACAGATCGGACCAGCCTACATGTAATTATCGTACCGCAAAAGCTTACAATACGCGGTATTGTAAGGTAGCCGCACGTCATTGGATTTTGCTTTAACATAAGTTTTGGCGGTTTAATAATTTGGATCGGTAAGCTTGTTAGGCGAGTTGTTATGCAGCATGACGGCAAATGTTTATACATAATATAGTTGTAATGGAAATCTGAATCAATTCAGCGACTTTTCAGCATATACCTTGACATTGACTTTGAGGAAGTGGGCGGAGGATCCCAGCACATGACGAGCTTCATAGGAAGACAAATTAAGAGTGAACGCACCAGTAGCGCGTAATGTGAACAGTGTCCTTGAGCGGGGCGATTACGACTGCTTTTTACAATGGTATCAGTTTTTGTGATAGCCAGAACACATCATGAATTTAAAAATAACGTGACACATTCAATTTGTTCACGTTCATCTGTAGCGAGCTGTTTACTATACCGGCAAAGAAGCCATTAGACAGATCTGAGGCAATTCAATATAGGAGGCGGATTTCGCAAAGTTTTTGTAGGCTCATCCGTCTTGTCGCAAAAATCCCTTCAAACCAAAAAAAGAGCTGGAGAAGCCTACCCTTCAAGCGACTAGCGACAATCCTTAACCTCTCTGTACCTATCTGTACACCCTAGTTTCCGCATACCACACACCTAAGATGCACCATTCGGTTCGCGGACCGCACGATACGTGTGAAACGTCATAATTAGGGTACATACATATAATTAGGGTATCAAATGAACTACAAATAAAAGTTTGCAAAGGTCTTTTCCGTGATTTACCTACCTACAACTTACGAATTTCTGGAATCTTTTTCTGTATTATATTATTTCGCTTCTCGCCAAACATGATTATAGCTCAACGTGGATATCCTATTAGGTTTGATAAGCATAGAACGACAGGCAAAATAGTGATCGTTATAAGTGTTCCGTTTTACCTTACCCCACGGAACTTGAAAAAGCAAATATATGTACTATGACAGCACAAGTCAATGTAGATATATTTACTTTTTCAGAGTCAATATTGTTTGGACCTGAAAGAGCAAATATTGTGTAGATAATACTATATTTAAATACGACTCAATATACGTTGCAGTACAACAGGGCCAACACATTTTACCAATAGCTGTTAGTAAAGTGAACATATTTGTTTTAACTAAATACAATCTTGTTACTAAAACAACTCTATTGGTATTTACGAAGTATATAGCATATTATTTAAACACGTATCAAGTATTTCTTTTAAATTTTGAATCCGTTTTAAACTAGGCCACTTGAAAGTTATATTTGGAGTTCAATTTTTAGATGATGGTAGGGTAAATGGATGCAAGTGGCCCGTGACGCCTGTGTCTAGCAGTGGAAATCCCTCGGCCGATGATGATGATGATGAAGGTAAATCATCATCAAAGGGTCATCGTTCAAATTTACGTTGGAAAATTTGATAAATAAATTACTTACTTTGGCAACATTAAGTACGCCACCTGTCGCGCGCAGAGTTATCTTGCGAGCACTCTAGAAGTCGATTTAAAATCTGACGCTGTCATAATGTCACTAATAACTTTTTAATTCTTCTTCTTCTCGCTGGTATTCATTTATCTTGTCATTGTGGCATTTTGCATTTTATTTAATTTTTTTTTATTTTATTTTTAAGTTATTGTTTTTAAGTAAATGTTTTACTGTCAACATTATTCAATGTTCATTCGGTATAAAATCTAATAATTTATCTACATTATAACACATCTATGGTACGTATTAAAATCAAAATAGACGCGTTTATTTTGTTTCTATTAACGATTTAATCTGTGGAACGATTTCCATTCATTTACGAAATATAGAATAAACAAACCGATATAGTAATGTAGGGCAATGAAGATTTTTGTTGAAAATTCCTAAAATTTTCATTATTATGCATTATTTTTCTCTCTCATCGTGGCTAGTTATCGAACCTATGCCAATCCAAAAACAAAATCCATATGAATAAAAAACGCTCTTGGTAAAATCTCGTAAAACGTTTCGTAATATCAAGCTTTGTTTTCAAAACAAATCTGTCTTCTTACATATTTTCCTGCCCTCTGGACCTTCAATGAAAATCGATTTCAAATATGATGCGAATAATGAAAAATTGTAGCATTGTACTAGGAACACATCAAGCAAAAGGACTTTGTCACTATTATATTCCAGTTTGAGTCTTAAAAGAAATCTTCAATCAATTCTTGACTATTAAATGCATTGGACTATTAAATGCATTGGACTAGGAACACAACATCCATTTTTTACAGAAGATCGTCACTATTGTGTTCTGTTTGAGTCTTCATAGAACATACAATTCTTGACTCTTAAATGCATTGGACTGATAGATTACATTATGCTATGCTGAACACTCTAGATAAGTGTAAGATTATAAATAGTAACTATTCTATATGTGAATTAACAAACATATATTCTTGTATAACCAGCCCAAGTTGTGAATCTAAAATGTTAACCGAGGTAACATTTTCGTTACCCTCCGAATGTAACGCCAAAATGTTATATGGCGAAATTGATATTTGGCAAAAGCTTCAAAATAATAAATGGATTTTTGTGCAGTCTAAAATAAATAAATTAACTATACGTTGTGATGATCATATTAACGATTATTCGATTCAAGGCACAGGAATTGTAAAACTATCAACCGAGTGTATTGGTTACTCTAAAACTTTTCTAATGTGACTATTTTTTGAATTATATTAAACAATTAAACAGTTACAATTAGTAAAAGATAACAGAATGAACTACTAATATATCAAAATTAAAATATGTGAAAAATATATAACACAAACATATAAAAATAAAAGTGATTCTGTACTAATACGAGTAAAAAATATGTGTTAAATGATACAAGTTTAATTATATCATTATGCAATACTAGAAAGCCTAAACCAAATCCGAGAAATTGCTTTTGGAACCAGTTCATAAAACCATACCAACCAACCATACAAATTAATATGAATATGCTCTTTTTTTTAACTACTCGTACTCGTTTCACTTTTCACAATATTATTTTCGGTATTGCTCATTGTAATGTAACAAATTTTACCCAAATTTATTGCACAATATTTATGTTATTTATCATGTAGAGTATGTATTGTGCAATATTTTTCAGTCTGTTTCATCCTTGCAAATTATGGCACTATCCTGTGAGCAAAAGTAGCAATTGCCCTATTTTTTTATAACACATAATATTGATTACATATTAACAATCGCGCCACTTTAACCTAGTCGTCACTACGGCAGATAACAGAGGGGTCTGGCACCTTCTGTAAGCTCTACAACATATTCTACTATCTTGATTATCCAAATATGTTAGGTACGGTTATCATAACTAGCCAAGTCAAATATTAATGCTTAATTTGTTTTTAATTTGATTTAATCATAAGACTGTTTTAACATCCTTAGCAAAATATATTTTTAGATTTAAAAAGAAAAAGTACGATACAATTAAAAACTAAATATCATATAACGTGTTATGTCATCGTAACAAAGGTAAACAATTTAATATAGAATTTATAATATTTAATTACAAAACTTGCAAAAGGCACATAAAAAACTTCATCTCTAATTACGCGTGTATTATTTATTAATGTGTTCAATGCAATGCATAGTGTGTGTGAAGGCTTATTTTTTAAATTAAATTAAAGTAAAACCTCAAATCTGAATTCCTATACTAAATGGCTTAGAAATATTGTAATCAATAAGAGTGTAGAAGTAATATAAGAAAAGAGATTATATAAAACAGATAGATAGCATATTTTATGTAGGATATAAATATGAATATTATCTGCACACTTCGATGACTTTGAATTCTTTAGTAGCCCCTAGTAAAAGTATATAATAGGTTTGGGTCATGATATTATTTATATACATAAAACATACCTACCTGTAGGTTTATGAAAAATGTGTGACAGAGATGTCAATAATAAAGTCTTCGGCGTGCAATGCATTAACCGCTTCTGCCTTACTGTGTAAGGCTTTAAGAATTATAAATCATATCATTCGGGCCTGATTTTTTTGAAATAGTAAATAATGATGAAATGTAGCATCCCAGGTGTCAATACATTTTATGTTTACAAATAGTCTTTGAGCAATGATATAATATTTATGTAATGAAATAAATAATAAACATAAGTGTATTGTTTTTGATTGGTTCTTGTGTTTTATTGGTTGGTTAATTACATTATAATTAAAATGGAACTATCAAGTTACTGTATAAATTTTAGTAGGTAATTTATTAGTACAGACAGTTACGAAACTGGGTTAGTATATATGGAGACCTCGCGTTCTCTTCAAGTGTCCATAACTCTTAAAACATCTTTGGTAAACTCTTAAATAGGAGGTGTATACTTGTCCTCTTCCATTTTTTATACGTCCTCAATCTATAAAAAAACCAAATTTAAGTGTTGAAATTATGATAGTCGTCAAAAAGTGATACGGGGCATGTTGTAATATGATTTTAGTAATATTTAACAAATATTGATAAAACTGTTGACACAAGAAGAGTTATAAATATAGAATAGATTGAGGAAATTTTAACTTCAACAATTCCACGCATTCGAAACTTACGCGAAGCCGCGAAGCGTAGCCAGTATTGTGGGTAGTAACTAATACACAATAGAATAATCAGAAACACAAAAGTTTGTTGACATTGAATAATTTAATAACATTAGTGGAATCTTTGATAACTTGGCAAGTTTTTTTTATGCTCGGCAGAAACAGCTCCATACAGTTTTTTTTCACCAGAGTTGATCAAATTTGAGTAAAATGTTTGACAAAAAAAATTTTTTTTTCTATTTTTATTTTTTTTTAAACTATTCTAACAGCGTTTACTAAAAATGTTATTTTGATTTATTAGTATTTTCCTTGTAAATTCTCAACACCAATACACCGATGTACACATATATCCATTTTATTTTTTGAAAAATCTTGTTTACATTGCTCTACATGTGGGATCGATTTTGTGACGCTCATATCCTAAAAAACACAAATAATTAAAT
>LUGF01053172.1:352754-375824 GCA_001625245.1 Calycopis cecrops
AAATTTGGTAAATAAATTACTTTCTTTACTTATTTACTTTCGCCGACGCAGTGACCCAAAGTGGATCTTGGCCTCCGACACTAGATTGCGCCATTTGTCCCTCTCCTGCGCGATAGACTGCCAAAGTCACCTGCATGTCGCTTAGGTGTAATATAAATAATAATATAAATAAATTAGACATACAAAATATTTCTCTTGTTCCATTCGATGTAAATTATGTTCTATATAATTTTAATCGTTTAACCTATCCTGATTTTAATCAAATCAAAATGTTTTTATTCAAAATATAATTATAAAAATTGCTTTTTGAACGTCAAAAATTATATCTACCACCGGCTCAACCCTAGCCCCCACTCTGAGACGAAGCAGCGAAACAAGCTCAGCGGGTCTCATGAATTAAAGAATTATCTAAAATATACACAAATACATTATATACAATACAAAACTTACTAATTTAAATTTATTTTTGTACAGAAATAGCCTGGGAGAAGGGTACCTAAGGTGTGGTATCTGTCATAAAAACTTTATTACTTTGTAATATCCCTCGCTACACAAGCGTTCTTTAACTACTTTTTTCAATTTGTTGATTGAAAGACTTTGAATTTTAATAATATTTACCGTAACAATTGTTAAGTATAAATACTTCAAAACTTTACTTTGTGGTGTACAACGTCCGTGCTACTTGCGGCTGATGAGATGCGGTGAGACGGTGATTGCGATCGCCGTGAAAAATCACTGCGATATTCATAAACAGCGATCGCTGTAGTGAATGCTCTTTGCGCAAGCAGTGATTTCAATAGCCGGATCCTCACCGGACGATCCAAAATGGATCGGCGATCCCGCGATCCGCGATCCAAGATCGTGATGCTTGGAGCGTGGATCGTTCTAGGTCGATCCAACAGAAATCTTTTGCGATCCTGACTGGCTGCTCCAACGCGCTCCAGCTGATCCATACTGATCCATAATTCAGTTGAATTTTGTCTGGCTATGGAGTCACACGTGCAACGACGGCGACGAACAGCCGTAGCAGCAGCAAGCTACACTTTACTTGTATATTTACGGCAAAATTACGAAAACGAAAAAGACAGTATTGGGTTAAAACAATTTTTAAAAACCGGTTGCAATATGGAACTCGACTTTACAAAGAGTTAATTGATGATGGAGCTGAAGCTAATTTTGCACGAATGACTGCAAATCAATTTGAATTATTGTGTTCACTATTGGAGAACAAAATAAGACAGAATGATACAAACTATCGTGATGCCATTACTGTTAAGGAAAGACTACTAAGATTTTTAGCAAGTGGAGATTGTCTCTCTCGCTCACCTCTATTTGTATAATAGCCATCATTAGGATCCCATAAACATTTATTCTCCCTATATAGGGAAATTAAACGTATACATTGTGAGATATCCATAACGGCGGTTCACGCGATCCTCGCAACCGTCCAGACTGCGCGCGCCAAGCGATTGAGGCACCTTTGTGCGTGACCAAAAAACCGACAAGAAATGGATCGCACGCGGCGAGGAGCGCGCGTTCCCCGCCGCGCACATGGATCGCGCGCGTCACGTCTACACATCTCGCTCCGTGGAGCGCGCTCCATGCCGCGCGCGTTTGGAGCGCTTTGGATCGTCCGGTGTGGATCCGGCTAATCACTACATGCTCACAGCGACCGGTCACTATTCGCGTTCGCTGAGATCGCTGGCAGCGATGCAGCGCGCTAAAGTAAAGAGTGATTTAAAGAGTGATTAAATCACTGCTACAATTCACGGCGATTTTCTACAACTGCTCAGGGTGATCGCTGCTACTCAAATATCACTCTTAGGCACACCTCTACTTGCGGCTGTTATCTGCCTACGTAAAAGAATCCTATAATGTCGCTATTTGGATCCGGATGTGCTCTTACAATGAGGTAACACCACTGTTCGTTCAATGAAAAACCCGAGTAAATTCCCCCGGCACTCCATCAACTAACATAAATACAGACGAACTTAGGTGAAATATACAAATGATAACCCAAACATGTGGCCGAACAGACGGCTCTGTGCTGAAACTTACCGTTTATAATTAACAACAAATAATCTATTCATATGCGGACCTTGCTCTATTTCTAGCCGCGTGTATGTTATGGTAGGTCTGACTGAATGGTATAGGTCGTGCGGTGAGTTTTGAGTGCGTACGGGGGATGTTTGTCTACTAATATAGTAAGTGCAGAAGGTTTGTTTCTAATCCGTTAACGTGAAACTACTGAACGGCTGGGGACGAAAATTTGCAGATGAATGCATTAGCTAGTTCGGAAAGGTGATGAGGTAGTTGGGATATATGCGGTTTGCGGTGTCGGTGTCCTATAGCGGGGGAAAATGAAGAAGAGCAACGCATCTGTTTAACCTCTACGCTGCAGCAGCTCATTCCCCCATTCTAAAAAAAAACCAGGCCAAGTGCGAGTCCGACTCGCACACCGAGGGTTCCGTAGGAACGGGAGATATGAGCAAAAGTAATAGACGTTGAGAAAATTACACTTCCCTGCGACAAGTTGACAAACTTATATATGCGGGTGCTTGCATACATTTAGTATGAAACGAACTACATGCATAAGTTGGTAATGATTTTTCCAGTGATACAAATTTTATTTACCAATTTTAAGATTTATTTCTATATGTATACTGTAAGGTTCTTACTTCCTGCTAAATTTCAGAATTCTAGCTCAACGGGAAGTACCCTATAGATTTTCGAAAAAGTTCGTTTTCATACAAAATTTGTGCATACTTAAATGGCTATAACTTTTTATTGCGTAAACTTAGAAGTGTGATTTATTCAAGGCATCAAGACGTAACTGACCTCCGTATTTGACAATATAATTTCAGCTTAATCCCTTCACGCGTTTTAGAGAAAAAGGTCTTGAAAACCATGCATTACGTTTGGATTGTTCTTCCCATTCATACGGAACCCTCGGTGTGCGAGTCGGACTCGCACTTGGCCGGTTTTTTTTTCTCTTTGAGACGGAACCCTAAAAAGACGTCGAGGAAACTGTCGATCGCAGACATTTTATTTATAAATAGATGTTGTATATCCCGGACTTTAGACGTGTATATCTGAAGGTCTGGACTCCCACAAACGTCATGAAACTTGACAGCTTCGCCATCAATCATTTGACTTTACGTCGGTATTGTGGCAGTGTGCTGGCCCTAATACAACAATACCACCCCTTACACTGTATTAAACGGTAGTCTTATTGATACAGTGTAAGATGAATTTGTATATCTACAGTGTAAGCATGAATTATATATGCTTATCACATATTATCTACTTACATAAATGTATCACCGTAAGATCTTTTCGTCAATAACCAGATCAGGAATGGTTAACCTGCTAACAAATAAATACACCCTATAGACAAAACCCCGAGAGCAGTATTAACTAAACTTCTAGAAAAAGTGACGTCAGTGGCAAAACTTTTAAATTTCAAAAGAAAATTTATAATGTAGCAGTATACGGCATTGTAAAACCTTTGCAATAACATACTTCTTGAAAAAAATTCTTCAGTTGCTTCTTGAGTTCATCAAAACTTCTTGTGTTGAAAAGAAATGCTTATGTATGTCTTTGTTTTGGCGCGATCAATTCATGAGCGGCGATCCCAATCAACTGGTTGATAACCCCTGATCTACATTATAAAGGACACACAAGGATGGAGGGACTATAAGATATTTGACGTGACCCGGTGGGAAAGGTCGTTGAACCTGTCTTCGAGTACAGTTACTCGTGTGATATGCATCCGCCGTGCATTCGCGTTGAAGTGTTAAATTCGTATTTGACATAGTCGTGTTTTGTGCCGGCGCACTAGACCGGCTACACGTTTAATTGTATGTACCGCATTGTGTCATAAAGCGCAGCGCACACTATTTATAGCTACGTATAAAGTCTTGCGCTTTCAATCACGTTTATGTTCATTTGACATTTCAACTTTCATATTGTCTTGTGCCTAGCGCTGGGTGGATTTAAACTTGTGTCTTGGTGTCGATTTATTTTTTATTTATTTTATTTATTTATTTTCTCCACAAAGGTACATGGCATTTAAAGATACATGCTTAATTTTCGAAGTACCATTTACCATGGAAACCATGGAAGTACCATGTACCAACCTTCAGGAAGATTGGAAGGGAGGAGGGGACGAAGGTAATACGTAGGAAGGTAATCTGCATTACAATAATGCGGATAATTATGCGTCGGTAGTCTAGGTTAGTTAGTTAGTGGTACCAAATACTGCCATGGACCATTGGAGGCCCTACGGTCGCTAGACGCAAGGCATATCTTAGATGAAGATGTAAAATTGGACGTTACAGGTAGGCCAATTTTTCTCATGTCATAGTGTCACGATGTCTATCCTGGCTAATCTCCGAAATTACCCATATTAATGCAATTTCACACAGATATGATAAAATGTAGCTTATATTTTATTTCGGTTAGTGCAATAATCCGCTAAATATGATTCCATAATGTTGTGTTGTATAAAAGCCTCGTGCAATACCCGTCACATTCCTTGTGTGTGCCTTTCCTTAAATTGTAACACAGTTTGTCGGCGCGACCTCAACATCTTCATATCCTCTTATTGCGTTACGTACATTTATTACTACTCTCTTTCCTGTCACGGTAAATGTCACGCGTTAATATGTCTGTCTGTCGACGTCGACTAATTGATGCTGATGTTTTATGGGCTGAAGCATTGTACATGCATAAATAACACGGATCCACGTTGGCACGCTGTAGTTCCGATTGAATTTATGGGGTACAGTGTCACTTCTCTATTTAATTTGAAAAAAAAAAATCACTGATATAATAATCAATATACTTGTACTGTAACTTTACAAATGTTTCGTTAGTAAAAATTCTTTCTTAGTGCTCACTTACATCATGAAAGGAACCGCAGTGCCAAATTTTAAGTTTCTTTACAGTACAATAGTTTCAACTGGGTGTTGAAATATAAGTCAATCAGGTTTGCTTTTAATATTAGAAGTCATTTACGCGTATCCTATATTATGTTTTATAATATCTGCCAATTAGATCAGGTATTTAGATTATAGAGTTTCCATAGTGTTTACTGTTTAATTCATAAAAATGTCTACAAAATCTGCAAAGCAAACACTGGGTATATTAGAAAAAAATCATGACCACCATATTCGTGCCTATAAATCGCCTAAAAATGTGATTTTCTTCGGAACGCATCGAGGTTTTTTATCGTATCTTTTCTGTAAGCAAGATAATGGCATTTCTGCTAATTCATAAATATTATAAACACCCACAGACAGAGGGACGCAGATCCAATGGGTCACCTTGAGTCTCGCAAATCAAGAAATAAAAGGAACAATTCAATCTTTTTCTTTTGGAAAAGTATAAATGTTCTTCATAAAATGCTCCGTATATCAATTAAGGACGCTCAATCAATCTGGACACTCGGGCCGACATTAAGTAGGGCTAAATGTCGAATAGAATTAAGTGTCAGCTGAGGTCACAATGGCCGGCCGGACGGCATGAGAGGCAATTTCACTGTTAACGGAACCCTTAATTACGCGACCGTTGGCTGTCAGGCAGAACATGCAAAATTGTGTTTTTATTGAGGCCCAGAGTGAACGCGCGTAGGGTTGCCATGTCTTGGAGCTCGAAATGCAAGAGATGTTATTGTTTTCGAGTCGCCACAACTGGGATAGTCTCTCGCATGAACTAAGAGGTTGTGCTGACGGCGGCCGGCCCTAGTCCGTGTAGCGCCTGGGCGCGGAGAACAATCTGGCGTCCTTTTGTATCGGGATGTGAGGTCGAAATGATCTCGATCGATTGCTGGACGCGAGCTCGCGGCGCCCCCTGATACTCGGCGCTAACTGTGCCGGCATGACTGACAGCCAGAATGAGCCGGCATGACCGTGGAAGGCCTACTTCTTGGTCACTTGATACGACAATTGAAGTGACAGCTATGTTTGGGCATTTCGTGCATTTTTAAACTGGCCAGTATCTGTTTGTTGGAAAGCGGAGCTTTATGTAGTAAAAAAAACATGATATGGGTCTGAAGCGATGGCCAACCTCTTGCGTTTTACGTCGTTTGAGAGAGAAAGAATTGCCGGAAAAGGAGGGTAGAACTCCTTACCTGAATTGTTGTTATTTTAAAGTTTATGAACCTAGATATCTTTTCACGTTACATAAATGGAACTTCTCGTTTCCTCAATTAGAATGTATACAATAAAAGTGTGTACGGTGCACGGTGTAATACTAGGCTTGGCATTTGCGACCTATAGAGCAGTATTAAAGTAAAAATACGTACCTAATCATTTTTTTTTTATTGATGGAAGTTTTTATTTAGTTTCATTCTATTTATATCTAGATCTAATGAGTTTGTATTTCCATTTCTGGTGTGCTCAGTAGATGTCAGTTGGTAGCCCTGTTCGTGCAGTGTAATTTAAAATTTCTTGCACGTGTCTCGAAAATATGTTCAAGTTGGTAATTTTTATGGATAGTCGATGGTGAAAATTGACTTTCAAAATCAAGGACAAGTTGAGAAATAGATTGTTGAAAAGTCAACTTACAAAGCTGTCTCTAAAAATGTTTAAACTATGAATAAAGCTATTCATATGTAGTTTAAAGCGTGTAGTGTCATTTAGTGATGGAAATTCATAGTATTACTTGAAGAGATACATAAGATTTGACATCCACTGACATCTGCAAAAACAAGCAGAACTGATTAGATTCATGGCTCTCAAAACAGCACAATTACCTCTTCACATTGATAGGTACCTATTAGGTTAGATATAGTACGGGTACCGATTTCCCAGCCAAGTTCGTGTACAACACAGCAATAGCAGTCTCGTCGCTCGACAAGCTCCCATAGACAGAAAGAATTTTTGTGTTAATATTATTATGAAAATTGTAAATTATAAATAAATAAATAAAAAGAATTTGTTTGCACAATTACAATTAAAACAAACATAGCGGTTATATGAAGTTGTATTGAGCTTCTCTTCGCTTTTGCAACAGTTTAGATCAAGAAATAAAACAACAACGCTAAAATAAATCACATTTATTTAAACCCAACTAGGATATTGTTAATTGCGGCACAATGATTTGTGTAGGTATTGCTTTAGTTGGTCAATGAGGATCGTTTAGTCTGTAGACTTTAGTCGGACGACTAATTGAGGTCGTCAATAAACGAGGCAATATCGTTCAATAATTTATTTGACTAGAATGCAGGTACAAGAGTTATGCATCGTCTACACAACTGTATATTCGATTTATGTATAATATCAACAGCTGCTCATTTAGTTCGCTTAAATTTGTAATTATTGGAGCAAACTTTGAAATATACTTCACGACTTAATCCTTCCGAAAAGTCGAGCTGTTTCGTAGGAATATGATCACAAACACCGTGTCATGATTTTTTAATAATATTGTGTTAGCAGCATTCCCATGCGCTTTCCATGATCAACAATTTAATACGATTCAATTCTAAGTAAGTTGCTATTTTTATACTAACTTTAGTCACATTCACGAGCATAATCCCGAACCTCAGTTGAAAGGTATCCAGTGCGACTCGCGTTATCAAGACGAATCTAACGACACCGCTTATGTAAATATCTATCAAGCCTATACGTCCTTAAAGCATAGAAATTTACATAAATAAATGCGTATGATGCCACCTCTGGCCCTATATCTTTGCAATAAAATGCCCACCTTAAGTATTATTATAAACTCCAAATTGGCCTAACAAAGAAATTGTTTTCCAGAGCGACTCTGTGAGCTACTTCTTCAGCGATCTTGAGCGGATCGCGCGGCAGGACTACATCCCGTCCCACCAGGACATCCTGCACTGCCGGAGGGCCACCAAGGGCATCACGGAGTGCACCATCAGCATCAACAACGTGCCGTTCGTGTTCGTCGACGTCGGCGGCCAGCGGACGCAGCGCCAGAAGTGGACGCAGTGCTTCGACTCGGTCACCTCGATACTGTTTCTAGTGTCGTCGTCCGAGTTCGACCAGGTGCTGTCGGAGGACAGGTGAGAGCCGTTTAATAATAATAATCCATACTAATATTATAAATGAGAAACGTGTTTGATTGTTTGTCTTTCTTTCACATGAAATCGGATCAACGAATCGATGTGATATTTAGTAAGGAGATAATTGAAGGAACAAAAAGTGCCATCGGCAATTTATTTTACTACCACGCGACCGAAACTGCGGGTAATAGCTAGTAATAGATATTTTTTAAAGAGAGAATTTTTGGACTCTATATTGGTCAGGGTGGCTGTTGACGTCTTCAGTTTAATGATGATGATGGTAGGAAATAGAGCAATGATGTCTTGATGATGAAAATCATTTTGATGGACAGAGAAAAGCATGGCATCGCGATTCATGGTTAGTAATAATATAAGATATCCTATAGCCCAGGGCCACCGACCAGGGAAACATTACCTACAAGAAAGTCTATAATTAGGTACCTACACATATTATACTAGAAACCTAAGAGATGATACAAGCAGAAATTTGTGCGTGACAAACCAAAACCAACCTAGAAATCAAAGCAACGACATTACTCTCGAACATGCTTGGCACTAGATTCACCAATAAGGCAGTTTTCTACTCGATACTCGATAATAACTGGGTGACGCGGACTGCGGAGCTATCAGAGGTGGAGGCAGGCCCGCCTCACGGGTTCGAACTCTCCTCTCCCCTTTGGACGAGCCCGCTGCCTTACGATTGCCCACCCAGCTCACAAGTTGTCTTGACCAGTTAACGCTTGAAGATCTGGGTCACTACAGTATAGACAATTGAAAGCTCTTGTGGGGTTAAGCGGGCTTAACCGCGAGTCTTGTACAATAATTCGTACCCTGGGTGGGTTCTGGGTAATTATGTCCCCGCGAACCAATGTTAGTGATAGTGACAACGGTAGACAACTGAGATGGTGCATGCTGAAGTTTACTTACTACGCTAGCTTTGTTTAATTATAAAAAAATATCTTTCATAGACACCTTTATAGGATAACGTACCTATGTAGTTGTCGGTAGGCCGTGTTTATTTTTTTTTATTTTTAATTATGTGGCCATGCATGTTGTACCTGTGCTCAACTAAAAACAAACGTGTACACACTGTAAATCTATGCCCCCTGATGAGCGGACAACCCGTTTGCCCGCTCCACCATTAAAAACTAAAGATTAAGAAGTAGAATGTTAATTTATCCATATTAGGATTTAATTCTTTTGATTACCTATTTCTATGTTAACTTTGCGATTGTCTCCTGAATAGCGCAATTATGTGCGAGTTCCTTGCTCGGGTACTTCTAATAAGGAGTTAGAACTGGTGCGAGTAAGGGAGTAAACAGGTCCTGGTGTCTTGGCGTTCGCTCACTGAGTTTTTTTTAGTATAGAGAGACGAGCGAGCATCCTTTTGACGCCTGCCGACGATTACACATCCGTATAGTCCAACGGTCTCCCTTAACGGGCCATTGGAAACTCACAAACAACACCAACATACCGGCGTCACTAATGATGCGTTCCGTACAATTTGCGGCCAATAGGAGGGTCACGTACAAATAAGAATCGGTGTACCTACCTATACTGTGTCTACGGTAGTGATGCAACTAGAGTCACTCGAGTAAGATTGTTCCCTCACTCGAGTTATACTCGAGTAAAAAAGTCACTCGTGTGAAAATGTCACTCGTGTGAAAATGTCACTCGAGTGAAAATGTCACTCGAGTAAAAAAGTCACTTGAGTTCACTCGGTAACTCGAGTGCAAGTTCACTCGAGTAGGATTTTTTTTCACTCGAATACGAGTTTGACAAACTGACTCGAGTGACTCTAGTAAAAACATGACTCGAGTCGCATCACTAGTCTACGGGCGTCGGTAGTCATCGAAGGGCTCCGACTGCTCGTTTACGCCCTTATACTATACAGAAGCAGTCGTTTGTACTATAAAGTTGTACCTATATCTGTATCCGAGTCTCGCCGCAGCGTCGTAGGTACCCAGTTGATTACATCTATGTAATGTTTACTCTCTAATCGGAAACGCCCCGTGCAGTTACGGTTAAGACGCACGCAATATAGGACAGGGGCTCGTTATGATTTCATCACGTATCCTGTTGCTAGTCGGCGTCTCGTATGCGCGCGCGCATCTCCGCACGGGGCTGTAGTGTTGTGTGCAGTGTTGATAGATAGTACCGCTGGTAGTGTGTAGGTAGAGCACGTGCTGTTATGGCAATTTAAGCATGTGATAATAGTAGTTTATGCAACTGTCGTATAATGAAGGGTATTAAAACTCGAGTGTGAGTTTATGAAACGAGCGAACGCGAGTTTCATAACAGTAACGAGTGTTTTAATACCCGTGTTATATGCAGTTGCATACACTACTTTATCTTCACTAATGCAATTAATCAATTAATCAAACATTACGAAACATTAAATTCACACATACGTGTATTGTCATAGTGAACTTGCCGCAATTAAAATCTAACCAATGAGAGCGCAGCTGCAGCGCGCGCAGGGCCAATCAGGAGCGAGCGCGCGCTGTTAAGGATTTTGACATAAGGCTCACCCACCAGCACAATGTTATAATGAGATTTTACGATATCGATTTGGATATTATAACATCATGTCAAATTGCTTAAATTGAGTTTTTTGTTGTCTGAGCTATAACAGTAGTTATTATAAGTCAAGTATTGGAAACATAAGTAGAATGTTACAACATTAGCGTAGATAAATTTAATTATTTTGGGAGTTTGTGATATTCCATTATCTTTATTGGATTTTAGCTGATCCGACGAACATATGTGTGTTACTTATAATACTATGTGGCTGAATGTTCAAATCCGTATTTTACTTAGCAATGTTGTAATTTTCCATTCAATTTTCAACGATTTATGTAGCGTTTTTTAAACGTATTCCTACATACAAACCTTGGCCCTGCCATAACGAATGCAGAAATAAAATGATTTCTAAATTTTGTACAGTCTGAAGTTATGGACGTACATACATTGAAGGGTTTAATTTTTTTTATAGATTAGACGACATTATCGCAAACCACGCTAAACTAGAAAACCATATTTTAAGTCGGATGTTGTGTGGCCGACTGTGATGCAATGCATCATTGACACAAATACACAATATAATAAACGCGCTCTCGGATTTCGTGTACGAGGATACGGTCGAGATTGTCATGACGCATATTTTAATAAGACATGTGTCATAAAAACACATTTACAGCTCTCGGTTATTCGAGAAGATTACGTTTAACATTTATTTATTGCTTACACTGGCGACGTTAATAGCTATAAGGATATCCGAACGGGTGGTTGGTTGTTTTTTTTCGAGGCTGTGTCTAGTGAGCGCCTGCGTAGAGCTACCTGCTGTGTTGTGGTTAATAAATGTTCAACTAAATTATAACGTGTAGTATTCGAGTATATGTTTGGGTACAAGATGGTTATTTATACTATGGATGTACCCGTTATTTTTGTTTTTTTTTTTTATGATATAGGCTAATACAGATGCGCTGCCCTCCTTTCTCCTCCCACCTCCATGGGCCACCGGCTACTTACACACCGCACGAAACGCGACAGCACAGCTGTCACTTTACGCCAGTCTCGTGTAAGCGAGAGGTACCTCCTCGGTCGTGCCGGCCCAATTCGGCTGCATGCAAGCATGCAGTGTGGCACTACCTCTTACCAAAAACCGGTATACTTGTAATGCAACACAATCATATGGGATTTTATACATAGGGCTTGCCTTCTGAGCCATTCTCAGGACAACCGACGTCCATAGATATCCGCATAGAGGTTGTGCTCCTTCATGGGCCAGGTGTGCAAGTATACAGACCGCACGAAACGCGATAGCACAGATGTGTAAGCAACCTCTCCGATCGAGCCGGCCTAATTCGGCTGCATGCATACATGGTGCGTGGCGTTACTACCTCTTACTGGAAGTCTTTAGAACTTTATAGCATGAATCAATGGTTTTGAAAAGGAAAAGTTTGGATCGCAAAAATGGGTGTCCTCTATGGAGTATCAATTATTTCTTGTCCACTGCTAAACATGGACGCATTTTAGTAAACGCGAAGACGACCGATCTAAACGTAAACATACACCATACGAACTAATATGTGTACCGGAAAGACGATTAGCAAATCGTTATTAGTATGCACCATCGGGTGCAGCTAATGCACATCCGCCAGGCGTGCGCCGAGATGCGAGCGCCATGTTGATTAGCTGGGCATTGTGCAGAGCCGCTTGTGTGTGCGTGAGATGTAACACCGTAACAGTAACACAACAATAACAACAACATATTTAACGTCCCTCTCGTAATTAATAAATAATGAGAGAAACATTACGGGTGCAACATTATTTGCTTATGATTTCCGAGCGTTGGCGATGTACACCGGTGCACGGATAAACCCTAGCGAGTTTTACACCGTATCTGTGTATTCTTTTGTAACTGTTTTTCTTTTTACGATGTAAATAAAAAAAAACGAGTGCCAACAGCAGCGCCGGGTTCAGGAGGGGGCTGAGGCCCGGGTCTCAAGGTTTAAAGGCCGTAAGATCATTTTTCGTACCCATAAAAGGGCTCAATTCCAAGGACTTAGACCAGAGCTTAATCCGGCGCTGGCCAAAGAACTCGGATCGTTACATATTTTTATTCATTCATCTTATCTTCCAACCCACCTTTTCCACGTTCCTACCACATTCAAACCTATTTGACACACTAACATCATGTTTAGAAAAACTTCTTTGTGGTCACATGTTGACCAGTGAAAGAATTTTCAAGTCAAGTAAGCGAATCTATGTATGTAGAGTAAGGAAGATATTATATGTATTTTAGTATAGCAAGAGGTGTACGATGCATGCAGACATGCAACCGTACTTGGCGGTACAACCTGGGAGGTACCTCTCGCTTATCCGATACCGGCGTTGTGGTGGTACGTTTCGTGCGGTGTGCAGAGTGTAGAATCCGGTAGTCCGTGGAGAGGGGGAGGGGGAAGGATTGCAACGCATCTGTATATCCTCTATGCGGATGTCTATGGGCGTTGGTTGGTTCAGCAGTGGACGACTTATCAAGTTTCTCAAAAGGTACTATGTATATGCGACGACCAGGCTGGCGCAGTGGTACAGGGCTCGGATAAGCGGAGCACATTGCGCCGGGGGTCGTGGGTTCGAATCCCGCCTTGGTCATGGATGTTTATATATGTATTATATGTATTTCTATTATAAAAATCTTAAATATATAAAATTTCTTAAATTTATGAAACATATTAAGTGTATTCCGTTGTCTAGTACCCTTAACACAAGTCCTTACGGTACTTAGCACGGGGCTAGACTGACGTGATATGTGAATGTGTGTACACAGATACTTATTATTATTATTATATGTATATAGTAACGAATATATAATAGATTGATCTTATGTGACGCTGCAGCTACTCGGCGCTTTGCAGCCAGCCGATGCCATTCGCTGCAATCTCGTTATGAGTCGACCCCAAAACGTGCACGATACAGTTACATCTAAAAATATTAATTCATTAGCGTGTCTACTACACGGCGAAGGTTATAGGATAACCCAAACACATTAACGCGGTGTACTGACTGACATTGTGTGGGCGTGAGCGGTTTGGATTCAAAGCTTTCTAGAAAACATCCATTCCATACACTTTTTTTATAGTCTATGGCTGCATGCATAACATTCCCAGTCGCAGATTATTCCTGTTATTTAAAAAAAGTTTGTTCTACATACCGTTTGGGTTCCAAATTGAATATTATATTGTCTCCTAAGTGTTAAGTTGACAGTGTTGTAAAAATGTTAAAGATAAGTACTTATCTTAGAATTTTGAGAAAAATATCTTGAATAGGTTCTACAAACACAAACTTTTCAGCTTAACTTCATTTAAGCGGTGGGTACGTTCTAAAATAGACATATTATTTGTGATGATATTTGACATGATGTGGATTTGCCTTTTACGATTATGGTTGATATAGTACAGACAAGCACTCCACCCGTGTCTACACCTAAGAATGAAAACCAAAGAAATTAAAGCTATACCTATAATCCTTACTTATTTTTTTTTACTTGGTCGAAAGTAGACGGATTCCTCCAATAGCATTTTAATTGAACGGATTAAATTTCGGTCCTTTATTTATTTATAACTCTTACTTCACTACATATTTATTCATTTATGACGTGCTCCATGCCACTGACCGTACCGAAGGTGTCCTGAAACATCAGGTGCGATTCTTTTAAATGTTTTATTTATAACATTCGCATTTACGAGTAGCATTTTTGCAAGTTTAGTCCTGGTTAACCTAATTAATTTCATATCGAATGATCTGATTAATAAATAATAAATAAACGTTTATTTTGCTAATTAACACACATAACAAAAACATTTAACATTGGGTATAGCCAAATTGGTCCCAAACTCGGCATCTGCTAACATAATAATTATATTATGTTAGCACCGGTCTTCCGCTTGGGCCATATGATGATTATATGCCAAATGATTAGAAGAATTAATATCTTCAATATGATAATAACAATTAACAGTTATAAGTATCGAGTAGCTAGTGACACAAAAATGAACCTGTATTGCCGCCGTGATAGTGATGTTGATTGATGTGAGATGGTGGATAAATATAAGCTGATTAGCGCGTTAAAGGAAAAATATGTGTTTATTTTGTGGTTATTTATAATATCACTTGAGAATGTAATCACATGTATGGAATGCGAATTCCTCTTTAAGACGAACAAGGAAACTCAGTTGCGCCCGTACATACCTTGTTTATGATTATCAGCCCATATTCGTCCGCAGATAAACATTTTATTTGAAATAAACGTTGTTGTTATATACTGGCTATATATAATGTCGATAACATAGGAAATGTGAACTAAAATATGTATAAGTACATGATATACAATGTGTCCGTCCCACCGAAATGTGACCGCCCGAAAAAATATGAAAATATACGTCAAATCATCGAGAAAAAACCCTAAAAGAGGGGGTCTAAGTTGTATACTTTTTTTATTATCGAATTTTACTTTTTATTAACATAAAATTTTCCGTTCTGTTTTATTACGACAACATCCATCGATAGATCTTGTCGATTTTGGTTTTATTTAACAGCTACATACTTTTACTAACATAACAAAAGCAACTTAGAACAAACTGGCATCCAATGACCAAAATAAAGTGAGAACAACCCAGAATTTTGGCATAAAAAGCAACATTTTTTTATTTGACACGCCATAACTCTAAAAAAAACCCCCCAACTTAGGTTTTTGTACATTATTTTATTATTTTACAAGAATTTTCTTAAATAATCTACAAACATTATGTTTACGTATCTTTAACGGTTTAAAAGATAATGGGCTAGCAAAAGTGCAATTTTTTTCGATAATTAAAAATTCCATAAACAATAGTGACCCTTTTAGCAGGTCAAGACCGACTGCCATATGCCATTTTCAGCGAAATGACGATATACAATCTCAATGATTTGACGTATATTTTCATATTTTTTCGAGCGGTCACTATTCGGTGGGACACATTGTATAGGCATAAATTATCATCAATTAAAAACAAAAGATTTTCTATATGTTCTCGAAATGTTATAATGTCTTAGCTTGGTAGTTCAGCTGTAGCATTCATCATCATCATCAGCTGGAATACGTCCATTGCTGGACATAAGCCTGTAGTATTATTATTATTAGCCAATAGGCTGTAGTATTAGTCATTAGAAATTTGACAATATGTCTTTAGAAAGCTTTAGAGAATGATGCGAATTATTACATATATTTAACGATTTTGTGATTATTATACTGCTGCGCTCCCCGGTTTCACCCCCATGAGCTTAGGTCCCGTGGACATATCGAGATAATATGTAGCCTATATGTTGACCCGACCTATTAATAATGTTCATCAATCATATCATCAATATGCAAATGTATTTGTATTTTTATATTTTTTTTTTACTTTTACATATCACAACAATCCCCTATATTTATTTTATCATCCTAAAGATTACACTTTTACCTAAATCTAAAATTTTCAGGAACTACAATTAAACAAACACTCACAGGGCGGGTGAACTTATATTCCAACCGTGGAGCGAATGATTGAAATTTAATTTGAAGTATATGGTATGCCCTCTAAACTTTGCACCACTGAAATATGTTTTACGTTGACCCGACCTATTAATAATGTTCATCAATCATATCACCAATATGCAAATGTATTTGTATTTTTATATTTTTTTTTACTTTTACATATCACAACATGAGGCCCGCTGAGTTTGTTTCGCCGGAATAAAAACTTTTTGATTTTGATTTTGATATTTTGAAGTAAATCCATGCTGTACTTTTTGAGTTCAGCCCGGACATACATACAGACAAACAGACAAAAATTCTAAAAAACTATATTTTTCTCTTCGATATAGATTGTAGATCGCGCCCCAAGTATTCTTTTAAAAAAATATGCAATCTACAGTTTTGATTTTTCTACGATTTTATTATATGTATAGATTGAGTGCTAAACTGAAAACAGCACACCAATAAAATATTTGTGTACATTACGCAACCAATAAAATTGCAGATATGTTTAGGCATAGCTATAAACTATCAAAGGAACATTATGGTTTTTATTGGTTTCATTGGCCAAACGGAGCGCCAGTTTGGCGTTTAGTACTGCGTAATAAATAGTCTAAGCTTACAAGTCCTCAAGTGAATCGGTTAATGGCAATTAAACAAGCATGGGAAAATATTGCTGAATTGCAGCCGAAATGGGCAGAATTTACAGGGGAGCTTCACAATGTGCCGGCTCGGCGTAAGTGATGGCTAAGCTTTTGAGTTTAGTCCTGCTTGTGAGATTCCGGTGGCCCTTTAGTGTGGATGGGTTAACGGACAATAGGAGAAGGTATGTGAGGACCGTGACCTGTGGTAGGTAGCTGATTGTTTCTGTTTACCAATAAGGGAATGGAGATAGTTTGTTGTTGGGAGAACGGTGGGCATCTGTAGAACCTATGGTTGTGTGGATGTTTATTGGCGCCGGTAGTCACCATAAGGATCGACCGCTGATTTGTCCCTATTCACACACGCTTGCTAACACTGTTCTTTAAAAAAAAACTAACGGATTTTATCGCGGTTTATTTATTTATTTTACACGCTCGAGGTTTAAAAAACTTTACAGCAACCATGATCACGGGTGGCCAGTCCACACTGTAACTTGTAAAATAAATAAATAAACCGCGATAAAATGCGTTTAAAGTTGTTTTATTATAATACATCAAGAAACCGCTCGCAAAGTGAGGTGTGAACGCGTATCAAATAAGCGAACTTTCTTATTTATAATATTGAGCAAGTATTCGGAATGTGTTGCAAGAAGCGATTGCGTAAGTACACATGGATGGATTATTAGTAATTATAAATTTAGACATACAGATATCTTGTCAATCATAACTTTCTACTTTGATTCGAAATAATTTATAAAGTTTATTTATTTCTAATTAACAGCCATGCCCGCAGTTTTGACGGTTATTTTCTTGAGATATAAAGTATATTCTATGTTATTTCAGATGGATTCTATATTTGTGCTAAATTGGTTCTCAATTTTTTTGCGTGAAAGAATAACAAACATACATAAAAATAGCATTTATAAAATATTTGTAGGATATAACACAGATATTTATTTATTTTCACGAGTAGGTACTGAGATAATACTTATCATTTGGTTTATATACCCAGCTCCACCCACATAATATGTGATAGGAGTCATGTGCCAAGCCCACCGGCCGGCCCTCCCTTTTACAGACAGATTCCCTTATACAGGATAAGAATTGTAATAAATGCATATTTGATGTTTATTCTTTATAGAGTTTTTTTATGATTTTTTTTTTATAGTTTAAGGGGCTAACGAGCAATCGGCGCCATTTTCAGGACTACCGACGCCCATAGACATCCGCATAGAGGTTACACAGATGCGCAGCCCCCTCTCTTCCCCTCCCTCCATGGGCCATATTATTTGCCCATGTGATACATATTATTTGTGTATACAGTAGATATTCATTTTGTAGTTGTTATTTAAATTATATAGCTGACAGAACCATGCGTTGCTTTGGAAATTAAAATATCATTCGAAGAAAGCTTCTTATTTCCTGCTGTGTGTGTTATCATTAACACATCCGGATGTCCGAATTCGTATTACGGTTAACCAACTGAACTATTTTAATGTGAATTAACTAAACTACTAGTTAAATCTTCGGTAGTTTTGGGTTAGTAATTAAGCGAGTCAGGCCTCACTTAATTATTTTCAGTAATGTTATTTTTTATCCGTATCTATCCTTACAATAAATACATGTATATATGTTTATGTATGCATTTAAAATTCTACAAATCTTCTTACAGACTGAAGGATTCGATGAGTGATTTGGTGTTTTTAGATTCTTTTTGAAAGCGTGAATCACACTTGAGTTTATTAAAATGTGTTAAACAGTCGGCTTTTCTTCTATTTAATGTTGGATCATCTAACCCAAGTATCTATCTACAGATGACGTAAAGTAACGCAACATGTTGACTTGCGATAGGTGAGGAGGATGTGTCATAATATTTGGCCGCGTTTTGTCACACTTCCTGGGAGTAGCGACGTGTCGATCTTATCATTCACACGGCGAAAGCGCGATAAGGACTGCTCGTATAATAATGGTTGAAAGTGAAGCTGTCGAGTTCTGTTTGCCTTGTTAAATATATACATTTGACACGTGGAATAAAGCGACTGCTTCTTCTTGTTTGCCGTTCAAATTCAGTACCTAGTGGTCTAAACGGGGTTTAGATAAGGATAGAGTGGGGACTGCCCTGTTGCTTTTAGATCCAGGGCCCTCTTATAATAGTGGCCGAAGGCACGGCAAGGCAGGGGTTTATTCGGTAGGGGCAACCCAGTTGTCGAGCCCGACACTGTACCCGGGAGCTGTTCTGTTCCTGGGTAGCGTGCGTAAGGGCATTCCCCTGCGCCACCAAAAAAAAAAGGATAGATTGAGGACTTATTCAATGTAGAGCATCGCTAGTTTGAAACATGCACTAAAATAATAAAGCTGCGAAGTTTCTTTATTTGTTTCGGCATAATCGTTAAAATTTTCTAAGGAATTGATGCACTGTGCACAAAATAAAGTGCAGCACTTTCACTCAAAAACGCGCCCTAGTGTTGAAATTGATAGAATGTCTATGACAAATGATTGCTTTGTACCTTGTACTAATGTTACGTTGTAATTAGACTAATAACATTTATAATATTATCCACAAAGTGCACGATTTCACCACTAGTTGATCTGACAGTGTAGAATGGTGTAGACGTGTCCTGTTCACTCCGATTTGTTGTTACGATAATATGTAAAAAGGCTGGCAACACAACTGCAAAACCCCTGGTATTACGGCTATCAGTGGGCGTCGGAAAAATTCTTTTTTTTTTTTTTAAATGGTATAGGAGGGCAAACGAGCAGTCGGAGCCATTTTCATGACTATACAGATGTGGCTATACAGATGCGCTGCCCTCCTTTCTCCTCCCACCTCCATGGGCCACCGGCTACTTACCGCACGAAACGCGATAGCACAGCTGTCACTTTACGCCGGTCTCGTGTAAGCGAGAGGTGTAACCTCCCCGGTCGTGCCGGCCCGATTCGACTGCATGCAAGCATGCAGTGTGGCACTACCTCTTACTTCTTCTAGTCTTCAGTCTTCATCTTCATCTCAGTAAACGGAATGCTAGTTTAGTTTGCCTCCTGTACCCTAAAAAAAACCTTTATACCGTATTAAGCGCTAACGATATTAAAGGAAATTGAAACCTATGGAAATTGTAATAATTTAAGCATATGCTATTCTACTACAGTACAGAATGCAATAGCAATGGTATACTATAGTAAGCACATTATTAGTAGTACACCAGTTAAAACGTATCTAGTACAAGTACGTAGTAAGAACGTAGCTATGAATTCCATTACGAAAGCAGAGCCGGTGTGTATCCGTGACCGATCTGGTAATATTCAAATGCGGGAGAAATCACGGGTACGTGTCATGTGTGGCCGTTATGATATCGACGTTTGGTCATCGAGAGAACTCGAATCGGACTCGATCATTGGGAACATCGAATAGAATATTCGGTTATTAGTGAATCATCAAGTATTTTTTATTATAAAGCTGGTGAATCAGAACTTTTTGATGGCAATTGACGGCCATAATCAACCAGAAGTTATGCAGATGGGGTGCTCTTTTTTACCTCCCAAATAAGCCTCCGGAGGAAACACGAAACTCGACTTGATGATGATGATGATGATGACGTGATGAGGTACCTCTGTCGTACCGGCCCGATGCGAAGACAATGAAACACGGACTCTCACAAATGTTATGTTAAAGAGGTTGTTCTAAACTTATGCCCCCTTATTATTAATCATAGATTAACTATATTATCCAAGTAATAACCTAGTAATAAACTGACATCTGTCAAATTCCATACTTGTATGTGTTTTTTAGGAATTTGACAGATGTCAATTTATTACTAGGTTATTCCTTGGATAGAGTTATTCTATGTTTACTAACTACTTAAGGATTTTTATTTTGAAACATGCTTAAATTATAATTACACTATATTATGTGTAAAAGATGTGTAATGCCAATCCACGAGATGTATTTAGTGTACTTCAAAATTTGTGTATTATTACATGTGTAACAATGTAACTAATAATGATTGACCTAAATACATTATATTCAATGACAATTGCTTGTCAGGTTTATGGACCTAGTATTATGTATCCTCTCGTGATCGATAACTAACAAAGCTGAACAAAGTGGGCTCATTTCAGGACACTGGCATCTAGAGTAGATCACAATGTAGCGGATGTACGGTGGCTGGTAATTGAATTAGCACCCCGCGGACCGCTAGGCCTTTCAGATTGGCGATATGGTGTCGTTACCCTCGCTATATGGGGCACGTGCAGCATCGTCAGTGCCCAATGTCCTTAATACGACTTATCTAGTTAGCTGTGCCTCGCATTTCCACTTGCATGTAATATATGCTGAGGGAACTTTTGTATTTCGTGATAAAATGTACCTATTTTAAAGCTATTCCATGTTGTAGGTTATTTCTGTGACGAATTTCATGTAACCGTTCAATAGTTTTTGCGTGAAATATTTTATAATATGAGTAGGCTAAGTAAGAGATGTATTCGTCTGAATTTCAGCGCTTATTGTTTAAATACTGAACATACGCAGTGTGGCGGCAGAGTTTGAGGTGTATTTTTTTAGTACAGTTATATTTTAGGCATAGAAGACGTTTTGGCCCCTTTGCATGTAGTCATTTTAGGTTGTGGTCTAGTCTTTACCGTCCTCGTTTGACAAGGGATATCTCCTTATGTGAAGTACCCCCATCCCTCATAGGATACCTCCGGATGCGATCTCAAGCGGTTTGTAAATTTCCAGTGACAGAAGGGAAGTTGGGGAGAACACGTATGCATGACAATTATGCTGATAGAAATGTGCGTTGGTAATCATCGAAAGATTGCTATGGCTTGTATGTTCCCGTATACCGTACTAGATATCAAGGATAAAGAGGCATTTTTGATAATGCGGGAAAATAGACCTTATTTGAGGAACATCAAGATAGAATAAGAACAAGAGGAATATACTAGGATTACGGGAGTCATTACGGTGATCTCTCCGATTTTGCTAGACTTCCCTGTATCTTTATTTAGCGCAACTAGCACAGGAATGCTGCGGAGTTTGATGCTGTTCGTGATGGCCTGTGTTGAGAGTTGCGGTTAGAGCATTGCATTTCGTATGTTGTCTAATTGACCTGATGTCTTTGTGCATCGGTCATCACTTATTTGCTTGTTCGAATGGGAACAAAAGAAAGTAGTATCCCTTAGAAATCTGTAATTACATAAAATTTTCTACTTTGTAATAGTGACTGAAACATGGGCCCGATCATGACAATTCTTTCACTAACAACCCGTGTGAAAACGCGGGGGAAAGCTAGTTTATAATACCTATTTGTGTGGATGTGAATGGACATTGTCCGTCTGTACTTTTCTAATGAAAGGAATACATATAATCCGTCTCGTAAAATTTCTTATTCATTCTTCATTTTTTATAGTATAACAGGACAGACGAGCAGGCGGAGCCAATTTCATGACTACCGACGCTCATAGGCATCCGCGGATGAGTTCTTCCCCTCTCCATTGTCCACTGGCTACGTACACACCGCAAAAAACGCGAGAGCCAGCAACGTTAAGCGAGAGGTACCTCCCCGGTCGTGGCAGCCCAATTCGGCTGCACGCATCTGTGGAGCGTAGCACTACCTCTTGCTATTTAAATATAAATATTTTTAACACCATGTCAATACAGAGCCAAATATTTTCCTCAACACAAACCAGGCCTTCCTTGAACTGTTTCCCGCGTGACGATCACTAGCCGACATTCCACAAGAGGTGAATTAAAAGGTACAGCAAGAATAAATGGTTGAATCATCCAACAGGAATGCAACACGATTTAGGTCAAGAATTATCTAATTTATGGACCTAGTAATGGAGCTAGACTTTCTTTGAGATTCGCATCCGATGACGCAATGTTTACCTGTCGATCTTAGTTTACTGACTCGTAATAAGTAGTGTAGACACAGAAGTATCCGGTATTCGCCGGGGCTTTGGGAATACCACAGTAAACTCTACAAATAACTAATACGAATGGTTGGACTTGTAAGGGGCCCTTACAAGTCCAAAAGTGACATGACACTAGGTAGCCGCTGGATATAGGGAGTTAAGCGAGGGAAAAACATGCTGCATGTATGGACGGATGCTTATGGACGTTGGTTGTCCTGTCAGTCTGGAAGGTCGCATCCGATGACGCAATGTTTACATCTCGCTTATTTTACTAGCTCGTAAGTAATGCACTGTACATACAGAAGCATCCAGTATTTGCCGGGGTCGCTTTGGAGATACTGAAGTAAGCGATACAAATGGATGTTTATAGGCGTGAGTTTTAGTCAGTCAGTCACGCAAGTCGCATTATACAATGTTAACATGCCTAT
>LUGF01053172.1:376751-388161 GCA_001625245.1 Calycopis cecrops
CCTATGATAAGGTTACCCTATGTTTGTCTCTGTTCCGCGCATGCTGTTTTCTTTCAATTTTTAAAAAAATGCGTAATCGAACTCAGAGTGCGAGATTGAATTTCGTGAGCGTAGAGGTTCACGTTGCTTGCGCCTTGTAAAAACCCTATGAACGGGTAAGCTGTGTGTGTGGGTTTTCTAATAGGGTTAGTGCTTACACGAATTAACTCTATTGATAAGGTTACCCTTAAGATAGACTAAGTCGACGATCGAGTTAACGGTTTGATAGGGTTTTTCAAAACAAATCTATGAAATACCCTATCAAAAACCCCTTTAAGGGTAAGCGGTTCCGGTCCCTGGACCTGACACTAGGTAGCCGGTGGGTACAGGCGAGGGAAAAACATGCTGCATGTATGGACGTTGGTTGTTCTGTCAGTCAGGAAGGTCGCATCCGATGACGCAATGTTTACATCTCGCTTATTTTACTAGCTCGTAAGTAATGCACTGTACATACAGAAGCATCCAGTATTTGCCGGGGTCGCTTTGGAGATACTGAAGTAAGCTATACAAATGGATGTTTATAGGCGTGAGTTTTAGTCAGTCAGTCACGCACGCATTATACAATGTTAACATGCCTATCTCACATAAGATGTAGAGCACTGTATATACAGAAAGATCAGACGTAAACTGGGATCGCTGGTGGGAATATATCAGTAATGCTGTACAAATAATTGACTGAGACAATACTGGCTGAGTGGTTGTGCCCTGTTGCTGACAGATCCGGGGCACCTCAATGTAGGCGGGCGACGGCATCTTCATCTGCGACAAAAAAAAAAACCATTGAGTGGTCGAAGTCTTCCTTACATAACATGATTGTACAATGTACTTATAGTACTGTCAGGTAGACGCCAAGTTAGCCGTTTTGAGTATACCGCAATAAAATCTTGTTTATTACGTAATTTAAATAAGTTTGATATTTTTAAAGGCATTAATCATCTTGTTAACCTCGTTTTAATTTAACGTTGGTAGTTTGTTACATTATATTTTTACGACCCTGTTGTTCGTTTGTGTCTGCTGCATTTTGACATTGTTGACATGTTGACTTGTTGACATTGTTGACACGTCAGCATTGACATTATCATCATGTTCAGCCGCATATCGCGAAGTTCCGATTTCGAGCTATTGAGTCACGTGTCAGGTGCCAACTCACTTCCGTGTCTCGAAGAGTATGTTCGTCCACTGCTGCTGGACATGGGCTTCCCCATAGAGCGCTTAGGTCAAGGTCACGAGCCACTTGCATACAGCGGCTCATAACCTTAACCAAGTCGTCAATACACCGGCCTGGAGGCTGTCCAACATTCTGTCTTCTGGTGTGAGGCCGCCATTCGAGAACCTTTCTTCCCCAGGGGTTATCGGTTATTATTTTACTGCAATTTAATATTAAAATCAACGTATCTCCATTATTACTTTTACTGCAATTTAATATTATTATCACCGTACCTCGTTATTATTTTTACTGCAATTTAATAATATTTTAGCGTGTCTTGTCCTTGAACATTATGTACCTGTATTTTCTACATGTAGGGTAGCTGCGTCGTGTCAGAACGACGTCGGGAAGACAGGACATATTAGGCCTTTTTACGTTTATCTTTTTAATATTCGTTATTCCTTAAGTTAGTTGAAGGATTTCTAGGTAGCTTGTATATACGACAGTAGGATGTTTAGAACTAAACTTTTTATCCACCAATCAGCAGTGGCACGGTATTGATATGATATCGTGGTGTGGGTGCGGTGAAGTATTTCATAGGCGTGGTAAGAGCATGGACCTGCCCTTAAACTTATTATTATTACTTACCTACTTATACAAATATACCTATGTAATCTGTATCTTAGATAAAAATGAATGTTTGTCTGTATGTTCTTTATAGAATTGTAAACTATGCATTTAATCATGTGATGACCGTTAGCAAAATTTTTTATGCATGAGCCCACGAAGGTTTGTGAGTCAGGATTTTTGAAAAATGAACCCCTAAGGAGGTGAAATAAAGAGTGATGTTTTTGTGTGACGCGCGTTAAACAGCAGGGCACAGCTTGTTAATAATAAAGAAAGGATATTAAGTTAAGAGTAGCCTGTTAAGTTGATAAACAAGAACTGGTGCCCACTGTGTTGACTCATTGACTACGTTGTAAAAAGCTTATTGGTGGTGTTCTTTGTTCGCTTATGGTAATATTTTCTCAATTTTCCCACAAGTATACATCACAAAAATAAACTGCGTCCAGCTAAAACAACTACAAAGTCAATTTAACAAAACAAATATCACATTACAAGGGTTTTGTATATTTATTCTATATCGTTAGGTGTATTCGTAGAAGTTGAGGAAAATGTGTACGTTGTTTATCTTTATTAAATGTACTTGACTGGAATTATTTTATCTTAAATTAATGGACATTGTTTAAAATTATTGTATAAATGCCTGGTGCCTAAGATATTGAAACAATCTACCAAATTTACCAAATAGACTTCTCTTTAAATCTATTCTCTCTGGTACTGGGCAAGGAGCAGTCGCCCGAATAACTCTGGCTAGAAAGGCGAAGAGACCAATAAACCTCTTAAATATATTTCAATTTACTTACGATTGTATACTAAATATATTTTTTTACATTTCAGAAAAACGAATCGTCTGGAGGAGGCGCTGAACATCTTCGACACGATCGTCAACAACGTCAACTTCAAAGGCATATCCATCATTCTCTTCTTGAACAAGTCTGACCTCCTCGCCAAGAAGGTGGCAAGCAAGGAGACGGACATACGCTGGTTCTACCCGCAGTTCACGGGGAACCCGCACAACCTGAGGGACGTGCAAATGTTTCTGCTCAACATGTTCGCGAACGTTCGGAGGGAACCAAAGACAACTCTGTACCACCATTTCACGACGGCCATAGACACGCAAAACATAGAGGTCGTGTTCAACTCGGTTAAGGACACGATCCTCAATCGGAATCTCGAGTCTCTGATGCTGCAGTGACAAGACTATTGTGATAGTGCCAGTATGCCTATTCTGTTGTATAACGCATAATATGTTTCACACTTTAAAAGACAATGTGAGGCGGCCCTGGACTGGCGAGCCAGCCACTGTTGTATGTATAGTGTTAGTTTTTTTTATAAAGTTTGTATATCATGTTTATTTATGACCAAAAATGTAGATTTTGCACTTAAAATGTAATGAAACAATTTTTGATACGTTTACGATCAAAGTTTGGGTAATGTGTAGGTGCTGTGTACTAGGAGAGAATGAGTTTGCATCGGTGGGGGATTATTTTTGTGGCGTGATATTTCTATCTCTTTTGCGACAGACAGACAATTGATACGAAAGTCTCTCTTAGACTTGGATATTCGCTTCATGAGGATAATCCCTATAACCATTAATTGTATGCTTCATAGAAATTGCGATAGATATTTGAACACAATTGTAATCTCATGGATATGTGTTTGTCTTAATTGGACTATTTAATCATAATCAGTTTGGTTTTGAAACGCCTCACCCTATCGTGGTGCCAAGTAAATAATTTTTTATAAGAAATATACTATTTTAATGGAAATAAGAATAAAACTTGTACGGTGAAAAGAATCAGGTGTCACTGACTTAAGATTTGCTAAAGTGTTGTTCTTATTATCATTTTTGTATCGCAAATTGTATATTACCTTAGAATTTTGAAGACTTGTATCCCAGTAGGGAGTAAAAACATACATAGTATCTGTGATTAAATTTTTATAGGCTGTAAACAGCAACGAATATACGCTTTATATATGAAAGCGTTTAAAATTGTCTCAATTTTATACTTCTACCCGCTCAAACAGTCAAGTTTTATAATTTGAATTTAGAATTTGATATGTTCTAAAAATATTCTTTATTTGAAAATTTGGAATTCAAAATTTAGATAACATTAGGCCATGACCACACAAGTAGCGTTAGAGTAGATAAATTTGTAAATTGCTATAGATAATTCACACTGCTTTTTAGACTTTTACAATGCAGTAATTATTATGTATGTTTGTATAAATTGAAGACTAATTTTCTAAATTTTTATAGGAACGCTTTGATCTGAAATTTTATATATAAAACGATAAAAATAAATTACCCTACGATGTGTCCTTAGGAATTGTGAAAAAGGTTTTCTTTTCCTTTCATGCGAATCTAATGATCCGTCCCTTGATACTGAATCCAAACATTTCAGTCCTCATTATATGTATTAAAAATAATGAAATAAGGAGCAGATAGATATGCAATTGAACAAAACAAGGCGTAAAATAGGACTTGTAAAAACATGATGTCTTTACTTCATCATTATTTCACCAGTAAGTTCGGAAAATATTGCCCAAGTAAAATTAATGATATCAGAAAAGCAATAATTAATTGCTATCTGCTAAATTTACAGTAATAAACTCTGGCAAGAAATGACAGTTTGTAATACGCTATCCGCTCCGCTTATCTCCGTCACGGCCTGAAAACCCTTTTCTATTTGTTAATGTTTAAAACGGGCACAAAATTTATGAAACGCATTAGACCAAACGGGAGTATCAATCCCTTATAGAGCATGCATCATAATCATACATTTACTCATTTAGTGGGAATAAGTGTTAAGCTTTAGGCTATTTATTTGTAAAATTAAAAAAAGGAAGAATCTATACCAGAAATATAGGGGTATATGTTCTTTTTTTGAACTCTTTTTTTATTTTAAAGAAATTCCTATTTATTTAATGCAAATTATATATGTTCGAGGCTTATGTAAATACCTCTTAGTATAATTTCATAGAATCTTTTGGGGTAGTGATACGTTGCATTTAATTCTTTTATCCATTGACACCTATTCATTATTTTCGTTAAAACATTTAAAAAGTTATAAACTTTCTTGTATATTATATCAAAATTAAACAATTATTCTAAAAAAAACATTTTCAAAACGAAATAGTTTTGTCAATAGTTCTAGATCGATCCTCCGTGAACCTCAGCTTAAGACAATCTGGTTATATATAATTTGCTGCATACATACTGGCAGTATTCGTAACATAGATGTGATGACATACCTGATGACGTCACATTTTGAAGTAGTACAATATGTAGATTGTAGAATTACAAAAGTCTCTTTTTTATTTATTTAGCACATTGTTTTCCTTTCTTCTTCTTTTTTTATTTATGGCAATCTGGTATTTAAAATACATTGCAATTCTATCTACACATAAATAAAAAAATGTATACGGGTAGAATTGAAAAAACAACTCGAACAAAGCGGAATAGGTGTCAAAAATCTATTAGTATTTATACAGATTTACAAACATTTTCTTGTAAATTAAAATTTAAAAGCAATCCTAGCATAGGCAATCTATATATTGGTACAAATTTTATAGGGCTATTTGCATATACCGGCATCCTCGGCTTTGGGATTCGATTACACTTTTTAAGATTATATTGTTATCCATAAAGACTTAAACAGATACGACACTTATTTTAAAATGAATTAAGGCGAAGTATTTATTTAACCATTTATAGTAAACGTTATTTTTTGTATCAAAACCCACCGCATTTTCTTCCTGACCATATAGACCAAAGAGGAAACGTTAGAAAAAATAATAACATTTTGAACATATAAATGTACCACAGAAAATACAACATCTTAAGTATTACATTTTTATTTAAATATTTTGCATTATTAATGACACATTAAAATAAACAAAAGTTTTAAATTAATTCAAAATTTGGAATAATATTACCTCTTCATAGTACATATTGTTAAAATACTCAAAAAACTTACAGTTATATTTACTACATTGATTGAAGATTAAATTACGATTACTTCACTTTTTTATGTGTTATTCTTTTAGGCAGTAATTTTCTTTTTCATAATTATTTTACATTACTTTTTTTACATTAATTGACATAATTAATTCATGTATAAAATATTGTTGGGCCATAAATCACGAAATACTGAAATGCTTAAGAGTATGCAATCTCTTGTCTGTGGTGAAACGAAGAAATGCAAATATTTAATATCGTTAATTGAATGTTCATATAAAAACAACTTCTGTTTTTTGAGTCATGGTATATATGAAATTATCTTTTTTGTGATACCCGATACTCATACATGACATAATATAGCAATTATTATGACAAATTATAAGCAATAAATGAGATTATGTGGTAATTTTTTGTATGAAAATGTTTATTTATTGTATAATATAATTATATCATAGTAAAACTTATGTATCAATTGTGTTATGTATGATTTATATTATATGAGGCGATTCGACTTTGGCGAATTGTTTGTCAACTGATTTTTAAATTTTAGTTACATTGATTGCCGATAGATGGCGGTTTTTGTGATCAGTCTTAAGTACAATAATCGAAGATAGAGTGATGAATATTAATTTGTGATTGAAGAGAAAAAATTTGTGACATAGAAAACAATAATACAGTACGTCAAGTTTGTTCACATAATTGAAGATTACCAAGGGAAATGCAGATGTTTCAGATGAATGTTTAAAAAAATGTTCCTATATTCCAGTTTCAACAATGCACTCTTATACCACACCAATCTGTGCTGTGGCATTCACTTTTTAAATTGACTGGTGTTACGCTAGTATTTTAAATATTTATAATATTATATTTAAATATTGTATCAGTGTATACTACTCACTACTTATTTAGTTTGTTTGTTTTCTGAAAAAATATTTTTGTAGTAAACGCCCTCAATACATTCGCCACCTGGCGGTCGAATGCGGAAATTTATAAGTTCAGTGAAACGGCCGCTAGATTGTGCTTTTTCGTCATGTTTTCGCCGGATAAAGAATAATAAAAATAAGAATTTTTAACAGTTGCATTATTTTTGGAATATCGCTGAAAGACTCCTTATAAATAGTTGATTTTTTTAACTAAAACAAACTAATTACAGTTATAAACAATCACTATACTTGTATTTGTCATAATTCGTTTTGTTTTATATTATCTTTGTGGTGGTCGGTTATGTTTCTCTATGTGGTTCAGATTCTGTAGGGTTGGCAAACATCATTAGTATTATTGAAATCATGTAATTTCTAAGGTGAAAGGTTGTACTGAAAAAGTCAGCTTTCGGAGTTATTTTTTTTTATTAAAGTTTATTTTATACTATATTTTTAAATTGTTTTTAGATAAAGTGCCATTTTTAACTTGTAAAAGCATAATAATTCTATTGTTGTATGTAAAAATAGCCCTCTTCAACTCTGGGACAATAACATGGATTTATTAAGTTACAGTCTTTTAGGAATATTATTCTAAATTTGTGAAATACTTTTAATGCAATTCGTTGTTAAATGACTGCAGCCATTAATTTATTTATTTTGATTCGTCAACCCTAACTCATTACTTTGTTTATGTGGATTGTGGAATAGAGAAAGAGTATCCAATGAAAAGCTAATAATAACCTAACAATAAATTGAACAAAATTCCAGAGTGCTTGAAATATATTTTAGTGTATTTAAAACTACATTTGTGGACAGCACTCCATTGAATCAATCCACTTAGAATTTGAATTTAGAATTACATCCAAAAAGTGCACGATTCAGCCGCAAGAAGGCGCGACAGTCTAGACGACAGTCCCTTATTTTATGCTTTTCGTCGTACTCTTTTTGAGTTTGACTTCTGGCACTTTTCCTCTATATCCACATTCCATTTATGTGAAGAGTAATATCTCTTGTCACAAATTTGGTCTCAAGTGGTTCATTGTGATAGTTGCGTGCAATGGTTTCGTGGAACACTCTTATGTAAGGTATATTTAAACCTCTGTAGATTTTTAGACTAGTCTACACTAGTTTTAGATTTAGTCATGAGTTGTAGTTCTTTGTTGCGCATTGCATGTTTGTACAAACATGGCGGATGATGCACGTGCGTTAAACTGCCGCCTAGCGGTCGATTGGAGAAACTTTAGATTTGCCATTTGGCCGCTAGGCAGAGTTTGGTTCCAGAGGCAGAATATTAATCCGAGTTTGTGCCTTTGTATGTTCTGGAAGTTTGTATATTATGTCGATTTTACTTCGTTTGATAACTGGAAGTGTTCAAACTCATTAGGACGGAGAGATTAAATGCCGGTTTCACAAGTTACTATTATAGTGACAACTAGTAGTAGTTCATACTTAACTCATGTCTACAACATACATGCTTTATTAATTACCTTCAACCGAAACAAGTGCAATCGGAATTAATTTTTTTACTGATAAGTACATATTAGGTTAACCGGGACTTTAATAAGAACCTGTGGAACCGGCTTTTACAATTGGTAGCCAATTAGCCGCTTTTTTTGCTCACCCAATTTAACTGTTATTTTGAATATATTTAAAACATTGTTACGTCCTGTTGTTCTGTACATTCATTATGACTTTGTATCGTTATCTGTATAAAGTACGGTTCGTATATGCTACCAGTTGTAATATTCCTTGGGACTTGAATGTGGATGTTAAATCGGACCATTTCATTTTTATTGAAGATTGCGCTTGTCTCAGTGGATGGATGTGTGTAGATGATGTGGTCGATCTCGAGTTCTCTGTTGTATTGAAAATGCGCGCTTCGTTAGTATTTTTTTATGTGCGCCTAATGTATATATTATATTTAATTTATGCACCTGTCTTATAAACGTGTACAAATACCCTAAATCAAATGTAAATTTTTATGTAGATTTTATTTACGCACCGCCTGCTGTATATGTTCGCTCTAGAACGACTAGTGTAAGCGGTCGATATTTATCCACACGGATTTCTTAGTGGGCAACCAGTGGCGTAACTATACCGTTGGGGGCCCTCGAACCTGTTTCGAGAAGCCTAGCGAATGTTATGGCCCACCTGTTGTCTCACCGGGGGTCCCTACGAGCCCATGGCATTTGGAAGACATGCCATACTTTTGTTAGGCCGCTGTGGGCAACTTACGGATACTGACAGCTTAGCGTCTAGAGCCTTGTGATATATCTAGCGAGTGAGTGAGTGAGTGGTGACGATTATTTTTTAATGTTTGTCGCGACTAGCAACTGTGCACCTTGTTAGGTCTGCTATAACACGAAGCTATGATACAAATCAATGCCGAATTAACAACATAGTAAAAGTTATTTGAATTGATACGGGCTCTGTGTATAAAGGGCTATGAAACAAGTCTACATGGCCTACAGTTGTGACTCAATAACCAAGATCAAGTGAAATCAAAGGCCACTAAGTACAATTTGCCATCTTAATCTGGCCCTGTTGAGTACAAGTCGCTAAGTTCTAGACGTTAAGGTGTAAGTGGACGAGGCCTTAGTTGTCGCTAAACACCCTATTCCTTCTACATTCCTTGTTTATTGTAAGTCTAGAATGTTCCACGCAACTATTGCACCGGGTGCCAATTCTTGAATCATTCGATAATTCATTATGTGTAAGTGAATTGTTTTTATAGTTGTAGCGTGTTACGAATTTTTAAAAGTACGTTATGTCGTACACTCGTGATGTACGCTAGAGTGTTGACAATATCTTTTGTATTTTCTCTATATTTTGTATACAGTTCTATATTTATTGTACAGTGTAATAAAATTCCATTGCCTTTATCTGTTTGTTTTATTACTACTAAGGGTTCCCCGGAATAAGATAAGCCTACAGAGACCTGTATTTAACAATATACCTAGGGGGCAAACTAGTAATCGGATCACCCACCTAAAGGCAGGATATCCAAAGCTGCATCATTATGCCGGTTATGCTTTGATGGACTGAAAGATTCGTACGAATAAGCTGTTTTTCTTGAAGGTCCTTAAGTCGTACCGCTCTGTAAAAACCAATGGCGGCAACAGCGTTCCAAAAAGAAGTAGTGTCCTGAAGAAAAACTTGGACTTGACAGTCGTATCGTGAATCAAAGACGTTACCGGAGGAAGCATAGGCTTTTGAAGAGCGATAAAACAATTAAAGAGAAGATTGGCGTCACGTATAGCGAATAAAAAAAACTGTGCTGAAGATAAAAAGTGGTTACTCCAATCTACATGAGCCTAGTCGGATTACACGTTTGGCCACCAGTAAGCTAGGTGAAATTTTACACATTTGGCCGTCCCTTAGCTACGTATTTTTATACAAATGTGGTCGCCAGTAGGCTAGCTAGTATTTAGCTGCCCTTACCAACACTTTGGAATTCACAACAATCACCAGTACGCCTTCGAAAACGATAGCCTAAGCCTTAAAAAAATACGCCAAAAGGGCACGAGTTGGCAAGCGGCTAATACCTATATTCCCTAGAAACCCTATCTATGGAGGGATCCTTAGCTACGTGTTAGTATCTACATTTTATTCAGTTCGAAAAAGGTTCTGCTTCATCGTCTTTCAAAAGCGCTTCAAAGGTGAGTCTTTCGTGTCCTTCCCTCCAGCGGGCCACCGGAAACTCAAAAACTGCGCGAAGCGCTATCCATTGGGGGAGATATCAACTGATATGAGTGAGAGGTCTCCGGTCTTGCCGGCCTAATTCGTCTGCTTTAAAGTACTAACAAGGCTTTTAAATTAGTCTGGTTTCGCCATGGCCCTTTTAGTACCTGTAAGGGTTAAACTTTGTTCCACGTTATTACAACGTGAACTCGTTACTCGTTAAAACAAAACGCAGATACAGACGTTCCCAAGGGAGTAGCTAATACATCATTAAGTACTTCAAGTAAAGTTTATTTACAGTTTTATTGTGGTTTGAAGTGGTTGCGCAGAAAAACTATTAAAGTGCAGACAAAGTAAATGTTCGCGTGTAAGGAAGATCCTCGCAAATGTGGAATGTAATGGAAAAACATCTAAGAGAACAAAGATGTAGAGTATTATAAAAGTTCTGACCTTTTTGCCAAGTGCCTAATGTTTATTGTTCTGCATACCTTCTTACCCCTTAAACATATGTCTATGCCACTATAGACGTTTCGAATAGAGTACGATAAATAATGTATGGATTCGTCATGAAATTCGATTTAACGCGTTGTGATCGCAAGCATTGTCTATGGTATTCTAATCCACTTGCGACTTAGCCACTTGTCCAAAAGTTCTGGTGTTTAGGGGTAAGTATTTTCAATCGCAGATGATCCCAGGCTCGAACCCGTAGACAGGAAGTTGCCGTAGTCATTCAGTAATGACTGCTGTGCAGCCGAATTGTGCTGAATTTGAATAAGAAATATATGTAGTTATTTTACTATCATATCATAAAGTTATTTTACAGTGTTTCGTTAAAATATATAAGAGATTTAAGTGTGTATATGTATTTTATGCATTTGTATTGGTATGTGTATACTTAATTATAGTAATGTAGTGTGCAAAGTTACGTCGATTAGTGATTCACATAGACTGCAGGAAGACCTCATTAGATTCCAAAATTACTGTATAAAGAATAAATTGGACTTAAACGTCTCCAAGTGCTATGTCTGCTCATTT
>LUGF01053172.1:403075-415403 GCA_001625245.1 Calycopis cecrops
GAAAATGGCTCCGGCTGCTCGTTTGCCTCCTATAACATAAAAAAATCTGTATTTAAATAATTCAAAAAGGCCATTATAAAAATATGAAATCCGCATACAAACACAATATTCCCGGGGTAACCTCGATGACTTAAATAATTACCCCACCTGTCACTGGCAGGGACCACTACACGAGGAAATGGTGTGATAAAACTACCGAGAGAGGTTCCTTCAAATAACGTATCCAATACGAGATGGTTTTGTCAAAATTTATTTTAAGTGTAGGGTGGGCAAATTGATAATTCATTTGTTTGTAAGTACATTGAAAACAATTCAAAGAAAAAATCCTATACAGTAGATATATTATATTGTATGTATAATGTATATATATATATTATATAGGATTTTTTCGTAATATATATAGACAATTTCATGTCTTATATCTAACTAAACACTGAAACTGAACTTCTAATTAACTAAACACTAAACCTAATATACGTTAGTGGATTAAAAAAAGAAATAATAATGTATTTGATAATGGTGATTCTTGTTGTTGTAAGTCAAAATTCTATATTTTTTGACAACTGTTTTTGCGTTCGGAACCATTATAGATTCGTCATGTCTGTCTGTCCGTCCGTCCGCCCGTATGTCTCAGTCATTTTTTCCGAAATTTCGTAGAAATTCGAAGATTTCGTAGTTGAAACTTTGTAAGTTGATGTATTATGTGAACTGCTATTCCAATTTTAAATAAAAATAAATAAATTAAAAATAAAGGGGGAGCGCTCCATACATAGAACTGAATCGATTCATTCGAAAAACGAAAATACAACTTTGCCGTTCATACAAACGCTATGAAAAACCAAGTTATTTTATTTTCTGGTAAAAAATATCTCAGCGACACCTATACCTTTAATTGGTATGCAACCCTTGATATGTAAGTCCGACTCGCACTTGGCCGATTTTGTATAGACTAATTAAATAAAAAATAAAAACCGGCTAATTATTTATTACTCGCACACTTTTTTGTGATAATGGGAAATATTGTAGGGCTTGTAGCATTATATAACTTCTAAATGTTGACAATTTTTTTTGCGGGCGTTTGTATAAATTTTGTATGAATTAAACAAATTTTTCTAACCTAAAAAACCCTGGAAACGGAGCAGATGTTTTGTCCGTCACAGACAAAGACCGCGAACATAATAGCCATTGACCGCTTTAGCTTCATATGGAGCCTCGGAGCGGGACGAGCAGATTGTGTCAATGTTGCCAGACCGGCTTAGGTTTTGTATTTTGCCTGTGGGAACAAAAGTAAGGACGTGTTCACATACCTGGATTATATCTTTTATCTTTTATTAGCTACATGTTGTTGCACGATCGTACTTTGTTCTCGAAAAATATTCTCGAAAAAAAATTTACAAACTTTGATATCTCAGGATTTAAAGGCCATCCGAGAAGCTGCTGCCACCTTGCCGTGATAGAGGGGCTCTCTAGTACTCTTTATAAATATTTTATCGTGTTAAAACCCGTAAAGTATCTACAAAATGAGTAACAAACGCGAAAGTATCAAACAAGTATAAAAAAAGTTTACTTTCTACAGGTATTTTATTTATCATGTTGGGTTGTTATTAAGTCTGATCGGGACAACCAGGAAAAAATATTAATTTATTATATTGACTTACTGACATTATATGATGATACCAACATTATATACTAACATACGTAACAACTCCTTGATTTATACTTTTAAAAGGTGCGCAGCATTTACCACAATCAGAAATTAGATCGTGATGTTTAGTAATGTGAAAAATCGTAAAAAAGGGTTATCGATGTTAATATTTTGTCTAAAGATGTATATTGTCAAAACTATGAGCATGTGAACAAGACCTTATAGTGCAATTGTTATTTTTAATATCGATATCGGGAATAGGGAACAATGTCTGAGGAAGCAGGACAACATCAATCTCCCACCTAATATCGTGAGATCAGTGACGTTGACTGATGGCTTTGGAGCTTTATTTGATAACATCCTAACTAGAAATTGTACTTATATTGGTTTCACTTTATAAAGTTATGATCGCAGTCGCCGTCATAACACCGATGTTTAATGTAATTCCACCTGATGTTACCTGATGTTAAGTGATCAGCACCATCCATAGACCTATACGAAGCAATACCAGAGGTCTAATAGATGCGTTGCCGGTCTTTGAGAGATAAACAAGCTCTTTCGATGATACAATGTAAATAATTTGGCAAGGAAGCAAGCAAGCAACATATATGTTTTTCGATTCCTTACAACCATAGTAAATAAACGTAATTTTAGAATTCTTTCGCTTTTAGAATCGGTCAAATAATTTTTAGTATAATATTATATTATAAACTCAATCTACATATTATTTTCTCAATCTACATATTATTTTATCGTCTTACAAATGGACATTAGCTTATTGATAATAGCCTTTGTAAAAAGAAAATTGCGATTTTTAGTTATTTTATTCAACAACTAAAAACCGCCATTTTCTATTTTTTTATATTATGCTTTACATTGACCATTATGGCACTTATTGAAAGGTGCCTAATATAGGTAGCTACAAGACAATATTTACAAGACACAAGCTGATATTATATTAAGCTGGTTAATCAAGTTACCTTAGGATTTAATTTTTAAAAGTTTGAAGCCGATAAAAAATATGAAGAAATCATTAAAAGCCAATAAGAACAGCATCCACTGTTAGCATCAATGCTTCCTTACAATCAGGTTGTGACGATTAACGGATTGACTTAAGTAATTGTACAAGCGACGTGTGTGTTATGCAGGCGATACTACGAATACGCTTTGTATTCTCTGGGTATTGGAGTCTTTGAATAGTTCAGACAGTGGTTAGATCCAGACGTATTATGTCACATGTGTACTCCAATATCGACACAAAATTAACATCTCCAGAGCTAGACAGACTAATTATCAATTATGATGTCGGTTTGAGTTTGAATATCAACACCGTAGGTATAGTGCCTACAAAATCGATTTACTTGATGTAGTCTCTAATTGACTGCTTGTCCTCTATGTTAAAAGTATAAAATATTGTGATAATGATGATTGAAATAAATCAAAAGTAATTGCTTGCAGATGTCGATTATAAAGTAACCTCCTTTGTGTAGAACTAAAATTAATCGATAAGTATTAACTTTATATTTAGTAGTACCTATATAATATATAAATGTATTAATAATTATTTTTTTATAGCTAATTAAATGACACATCTCATTATTAGGTAATATAGTACTTATATTTTCTTTTCTCTCTGCGTACCCCATTAGGGTACTTGTATGAATGTTGTTGATATACTATTTCCATGATTTCCCCATTAAGGGCAAGAACAATTTGCCCAACAAAATTTCAGTTCTGAAAACCAGTGGCTTATTGTCCTGCAATAAGCTCTGCTATAAGTGAGGTCCCACCATTTTATGAAACACACTGTCGCTAGCAGAATATGTATAATATTAAGAATACTAATAATATGCTATATGTAGTATTATTCATGCAATTTGTTAGTTACTGTGTGTTTTAGCAAATAAAGGTAATATTTATTTATTTTAAGCTCTGTAATATTAAAAATGTAGATAATTAATATAATACTTTTACCGTAAGTAATTAACTACAGCCCTTGTGAAAACTAAAGACCGTACCGATTTAATACAGTAATAATTTCACACGATGTCATAATTTGAGGACTTATTTTATTGCCTAAGTTAGACTATTCAGGGTCATAAATTGTATAAATGGGATTTGTGAACGCCTTCTATTCTTGCCTCAAGGTCAAGGTTAGTAAAATTACTTTTGTAAGTGCTCTTTAAGACATATTAAAGATCACATAACAATTTCCTCCAGGCAACGACACGAAGGAGAAAATTTATAATTTTATCGACAGTTGGAAAATGATAGACCTGCAAAATGTAGGGTCTGGGTTATAACTCACGTCCACATATTACGAGCCCGAGATTCTGAGAGTAGTTACCAAAACAGTAATTAATAAATATAACTGCCATCTGTACCTCCTGCAGTAGGTATGTGGTAAAGAACTTGCCCAATCCTACATCACAACATGAACAAGAAAATGGACATTGTGAGAGAAAAAGAGTGCATTCTACTACTATATTCTCAATTTACTACAATGCTATACGAAAAGGAATTCATAGACACCTCTCTACTTTTAATTTAGCAACAAAATTAAAATATAGTTTGACATACAATCATATCCCGGACTTACACGATAGGTGGAACCGCGTAAGTAAAATTAGCGTAAGTCGCGGTACAATTTTGTATACACAATAATTTAAATTTTAAAACATATAAAGTGTTTAATTTGGAGCGGAGACTAAATAAAACAATAATTTAGGAAATAAATTTGTGGCTAATTCCAGATAATAAGAAAAATTATATTATTATAAAGTGTATAAACACAATCGGAGTTATTTTAATTTAGAATTTCATAAAATGTAACCAAGTCGTCTGACGAGTCAATGATTTTTTCTACTCCCGTAATATCTCTTCGTAGCATGTTAGTAGTTTATTATTCAACAAAATATTGTAATAATAATGTGCTCTTCGTTGAAGTCTACGCTTTAAAAAATTATTAACCCTTTTTCAATTAAACTAAGGGCTTCTGTCAGATTTCCAACTGACATTTGATTTTCTGATTGAACTGGGTCCAAAGAATCAAGAGTCTTAATGTCTTCAATTTCACGCACCGTCATGAGATCATCAATTGTAAGCTCCTCATTGTGTGAATCTTCAGCAGCAGCTGTTCTTGAACGTCATCAATAGCCACTTCTAAATTTATTTTTCTACCAAGTGATCAAGCATTACTTGCACCGGGGTGTCAAAATCAAACTCCGCCGCTTGACCTTGACGCGGCGCGGCGTTCAAACAAAAAGTCGGAGTACTACTGTAAACTGTGTGAAAAAAGTCGGACCACTATGTACCTTAAATTAGTGCATTAAAAGTGGGGTCTAAGTTAAACCTATAGAGGTAGCGCTGGCAAATATTTTACGTAAAAGTTTAAAATATCCAAAGCTTAACAAATGTATAAAACCACATTTAACGCTGCGCCACAAAAGGCTGTGCTGAATTATATAAAGTAAGTACACTTTTTATTCACGAGGTTTCCCGCAATGTTTCTTTGAAATTTTATTATCATTTTATTAAATCAAATAAGTTATTCGCTCAACTATATTTCCGTCTTTTATGTGTACATATGTGATAAAAACAAAGAAAAGTAGTAATGTCATGTACTTGTATTTTAGCTACCACGTTTTTCGTAGTTAGCTAGTCTTTACAGATATTATCGCTGGATCAGAAATGCACCCAGAAACGTAATTTAGTTCCGTCTATGTTCCTAATAGGGAAATGAGGGAATATAGAGTGAAGTTGTGTTTGAGAATCCACTTGTACACTACATACATGTCCTGCTCAGTTGATTAATCTTTATAGAGATGGCTACTGTAAACGAAATTTAAGTGTCGCTTACAATAAATTGAGCATCCATAAAAAAAACCTCAATGTACTAGTCTGCTGCAACTTAGCCCGTATACTGCAGTAGTATTATAAATATATTTCCGTAAGTCAAACTCTGTTTAAGACACTACTTTTCATTATCCTTCCGAATATAATTATCTCCGCTAGATTTACTTGAAACTGTCGCATAAAACTTATTTCTGAATCTTGCTTAAAGTTTCCGTACATAAAGCATTTAGCAATTTGAAATTCGAATACACTCAAAAATAGTTAATTCCGTCTAATATTGCCTTTTTATAGGCTTTAAAATAAAAGTTTAACATTTTTATTTTTATTACATGCAGGCTATAAAATTTTTAGAAATTATAGACACTCAAATTCAATGTGTCTCGTATGTACTTAAAATTAAACATTTCTGATCCAATACCGGGCCAAAAATAGTTTACCAATCAAGTCGCTTCAATTGCAATGCCTAAACCTCGGCGTACGAGCACTTCAATATGATTTCCGTAACCGCAGCGACAAGAGTTATCCACGAAGTAGAGTGAGTGACTCGTGAAAATCTGAAAAGTGTTCCGCGTTGCAGAGATGGGAATGAATTGAATGACTCTTGAAGAGCGAGTCCTTAACGGTTTAGCTCTCAGGCTCAACTAACATTGTCGCAGAGTCGAAATGTCACAACGCGTCACGTATCTCCTGTAGCATATTCGACTGTATTTTCCAATGTTTAAAATACAATTTTCTATGACGAAAACATATAACATTAGTCATGTACTGTCGCATCACACATCAACCGCATATTGCAGCACGACTGGGAAGCTACCTCTCGCTCAAACGACAACTTGATGCTGTTGCGTTTGTGAGTAGCTGGTGTCTGAAGGAGGACCATGTATCTGCGAAACAACCATACGGATGTCCATAGGCATCGGTAGTCATGGCTACAACCGCTCATTTGTCCACAAAAAACGAAAGTTGGGAAATATATTCATATTCTAATGTACCCGTGTTACTCGTACGTAGGCGCGCCGCGACTTCCTTTGAAGGAAGTTAGGAAATAACTGGGTAGCTTAAGTTATATTGGAATGTGTTACTCGCGTTATTAACAAATCTAACGATAATATATATTATGTTAAAAATCGTCAAGCAGTTCACACTACAGCACCAGAAACTATTTATAAGTAAGTGGCTTAACAACAAAAGCAATGTTTGAGATTTTAATATCACGTTCACGCAAAGACGTAGTAGCATTCTGGTGGCAACCAACGCGGTACACACGCATAAATTTATTCTGACAGGTTCACTTATGACTTCTTTCCTTCCAAAAGAAACTTACTCAACGCATGAAACTAGAAAGTATAGCTGTCAATTTGCGACGATAGGGTAAGGTATTTACCTTACCCTATCGTCGCAAATTGATTCCTGTCCCATTCTTGTCCCTTCATACCTGCAAAGCTATACGAAATACACCTTAATAATAAATTGATATTTTACTCATATAACCGTTAAGTGGTGATAGTCAGAGTTCCATTTACATTTATTGGCATTAAGCCTATCTATCTACTCGTCTGTAATCACGACAGGCCAACCTGTCTGCTACTATGAGTGCGGCTAATATAACTTGCTAATACGTATCAACATTGGTTGGAAATATAGTAGCGACATAACTTGATGCATGAGTTTGTTGTTGTGCTCGATCGAGTTTTGTGAATGAGAAATAATAGTACGGGCCGGACTATGATATAAGGCTATGCACTCACTAGTGTTATAAATGCGAAAGTTTATGCGAGCAAATATGTCAGAGATATGATTAAATTCGAGAATAACATTATTTTACCTTTTATTCCGATACAATGAATGTTTGCCAATTGCCTTAGGGGAGATTTTCGCAGGGTTTATCTACGCTAAGTCCAATACGCATTGTTTTAGGGTAAAGATTTTATATTATAAGAAAGTAAATTTGATATACTTTAAGTACCTAGTTACCATGGTAAATACACGGTAAAGACGAAGTCGTTTAAACAATTAATGATTTGTTTTTAGAAATATAAAAATGTAGAGGTATTATAGTAAATAAGTCATTTTTTTATTATTATTATTATATGAAATGGAAAGACTAAAAAGCAGTCGGGGCACTTTTTGGAATGCGACTAAAGGCGCCAGTGTATATTATTCGCTATTTTTTAAATTTGTTACATTTTATTTACCTTCGCTAAATTCTTTGTTAGATCATCCGGATTCTTGGAAAGTAATACTAGTAGTTAAAATTAAATGAAAACGAAAACCATTTTTGTTCAAAATAGAATTGTACAAATCATTTTTTGAACGTCGAAAAGTATAGCTACTAACCACCACTACCAACTATAAATATTTAACGATTGATTTAAGCCGTTTTCGCCAGACTTTTGGTTACTGTGTCATAAAAGTCATTTTGGTTTAGAAATTGAGTTAAACAATTCATTAACTTATGTATAGAAGCTAAAAGCACAACATGATATTACAAATAAAATGATGCGGTAACTAGGACAGTTACTTTGTGGCTAAACAAAAATCAATAAAGTTATATTATGATATTTCAGATATAAACTAGTTACATTTCTGTAACAAATATAAAGATTACTAGCTATCGCCCGCAGTTTCGCCCACGGATATCGGACTTCAAAAATTGAGTTATTACACATATAAACCCTCCTCTTGAATCACTCTATCTATTTACAAAAACCTATTAAAATCTGTTGCGTAATTTTAAAAGTACAAACATACAGACGGTAGAAAGCGACTTTGTTTAATACTATGTAGTGATATTTAACAGTAGTAACTGTTCTAAATTATATGTATCTACTAAGTTGTCGTTAGAAACATAGATGACAGTGAAAATTGTGAAATAAGGAGTCGAACAATGTTTGCGCCGGCCCTAAATACATATTGTATGAGCATTAGCGTAATATGACACGGATTCTCTCTGACAGTTCGTTCTGGGTGAATTATTTGTTAATGGAATTCGTTATTGTTTGTTAGGAATTATTGGAAATATTAACGAAGGCATAACTATCTCAAGAGAGTGTTATTTATTAGTCTATATCTTTGCGCATCTGGCGGAGCGAATACGCAACTTTCTTTACATTGGCGTGAAGTAATGACACAAGTTGGACAACTTGTACATGTTTTAGGATAGATATCAAAAATCTAAAAAACTACACGGTATGTACAGAGTAGGTCTATGAGTAAAATTAACTATCTTGTTAACTGCCTTATTTACTATCACTTATTTACAATACTATCAAAAATGAACTATCAGATGACTCGGTCCGTTCTAAAGAAGAAAATCTGAGATAATACAAAAACAGTTGAGGGAAAGTGCTATTCATATAATTTTAATCAAGCATAAAATAACACCATTTTAATACATAATAATAAAACCGTTACACAAACATAAGTTAATCTTTTGGAATCCGGCCAAAAGAGTTGAGAATATCATAATCAGAGAAATATCGTGGTATACCTACTTGTAGCTTTGTCGCACTTCAAGATATTTTTATTCCCAAAAGTGTGCGACACATAGTAATACAATATTTTATATCAAATAACGCAAGTTATTTTATCTTCAGGATCTGATGTCTCATGGACGATAGGGATGTGATACTTGGTAACGAGTCTGGGGCTCGCGGTGTGACATTTTGAAGCCGTAAAGATTATCCAGCGCGTCACAAAAGGCTGGCAACAATAAAAGGACAATAATCTGCGACGCAACCACAATGAGCCAAGTTTGGACCTTTGATCGTGATGGATGACACAACTTAATAGCTTAAGTTGTGTTCAGTTAGTAAAATGTCCATGTTTCTGCAAATAATTTGCAACTGTGGCGTTAGGATAAAGTTGTCAACTGTGAGACAACACAATATCGCATATTGGGTTTTTAAGTGCGTACTTCAAGTTTACTCAATTTGTATTGTTAGTTCGATTCAAAGAATCCTATTGTAAGTAGCATCGAGTCGAGTCGTTTTAGAATGTTTATCTTGACATTATGGATCAAGACGATACATTTTACCTGTCCACCGCCTTGATATAATTAATTTAGACACCGTTTACTAATCGTATGAAACTACTATGAATTATGAACCTACATTCATAATTTCATGCAGACGTAATATCGAAAGGCACGAGGTCGAGGTACGTAGCTCGAACTGCTCGCTATTTAGAATTAACACTGCCTTTTTCTCGGACTTTAGACCCAACAATAGTCATGCAGTCGTCTTAAATTGAGTATTACAAATGGATGCCAAGACATGCAGTTAAGAAGACACTATAACAAAACGATAATAAGCTGATGACGATTGCTTGTTTATTTATGGTATAGAATATTATAATAATAAATAATGTCGTCCTAGCCGATTTCGGCTACGGCGGCCGTCTATATAGACGAGCCATCTGCGCAGGACATATTATAATTTATAGTGCACAAGTGTGCTCGCGAACATAAGTGCACTTCCTATTCCCTCATTCTCATATTCCGATGGGACGGCGGTCCGACACGACCGGAGAGAAAACAGGCGCAGGACCAATCCACCACCACATCACAAAAATCAGATCAATCGGAGTAATAGCCACAGGAATTTTTTAAAGTTTTTTCGCACTTCGTACACGCTGTATTTTTTTTCTTTTTTATAATGGATAGGCTTGCGATTGGCCAATGCCTCACCTGGTGGAAAGTGTAGACTTGGCCGACGATGGAGCACGCTTGCCTAGAAGGTACCTATTCACCCTCGATTTGAAGATTCCCAAGTTGTAGGTATCAGGGAATACATACGCTGGTAGAGTATTCCACACTTTGGCTGTACGTATGACAAAAGCAAGATGCAAACAAAAGTAGATGCAAGATGTATCCCAACTGCTCGCAGACTATGGCCGGCCGGGGTCATTCACCCCGTGGTCGCGGTAGCCGCGCCGGTACAAAGAGTGTTATTAATTTTTCGCTATTCAACTTGCTTGAAAAAAATATTTTCGTATTCTTGTAAACTTTTTTTTAATAGTATATAATTAACTGTAGGCACTTATAGTATATGTGGTTTCATTTAATGCCTCTCGCTCTTTTGAAACCTGTATATATATAGAGACATCACCAGATTGTGTCGATTGCTTCTATATCTTCATATCTGTATAAAATAAAATTATTAAATGTTGATGATATATCGCAGTGCTTTTTGTTCATTTCTCGCTTTTCTTCCAGCTCTGATCGAGTGGAGCGGAAATTTCGTTTCCGTATCAATATGTGAGGGTTCGCGCCTCTTTAGAAACATATACACTCCATCAGAAACCCTCTTTAACCTCATTTAAGAATGAAATAAATTCTCTTAAATTTCTTACATTCCGTCAGAAAATGTAAGAGGAATCTTTATATCACGTTTTTTTAAAGAATAAAAAGAAGGAGCGAATGTTTTTACGAATTATAAATTGACAATGTCGTAATTAGTTAAATATTAGTATAGTCAGTATAGTTTATTAAATATGTAGTGTTAAGTCGAATGTGAACATGTTTATTGAAATCATTTGATTTATGAGCTGTAAACATATTGAGCAAAAAAAAATTTTAAGAATAAATGTTTCTAATAAATGAACTTCCTAAATATCTTTCTTGCTCACTTTCCTATTTCTGTATAATTACAAAAGAATTTAAACAAACTTTTTTATTGCTATGTTTTGAGAATCAAGCTTCAATGCCTTACAAACTACATATTACGCTATTTTACGTATCTGTAGAATAAACTAAATCGTGAAATAAGAAGTGAACTTCCATCTGTTAACAAATGGTGAATGGTATATGCAAGTTATGGTAATGATTTTAGATGATTAATCGCGGGAACTGGATGGTGCGAGATAAAACATACACAAATCATTATATTTCACTGCGGACGAGCGAAACGTTATGCGCGAAGTTTTCAATATCTTTTGACTTCCAGCGCGACGTCTTGAAGATATTTGCGTTATCTGTCGAAACATATTCTCGTCGTGTGGTCTTCAGATGAAATATTCAAATCGTATTAGAGCTATATAAAAGAAAATAAAAATAAATAAATACTTGTGCCATCGACACGAAGAAGACGAGCTGAATCAGAGGAATAAGCTCTCTGTGTCAGAATTGTTGCAAGCCCCACAGTAAAAGATTTGGTGTGTTTTCAGAATAAACATAATTAATTAGAAAATGTAAAAGCTAGTGCTTAAAAACGTATTTTCTACCGACCACATACTCTATCACACATTCTTGTAAATACTTTTCTGTTAAGATAAATTTCAATATTAGTATTCGTACTTCGTAGCCCAATAGATGGCACACACCGCACGTATCTGCACTTCACTCTGGCAGAGGAAAAGTATGCTATTAAGTATATAAGGACGTAAATATGGTTTTTGTTAGTAGATATCTTAAATCATAATATGGCCAGTGAATGTACAGGAACAAAAAATCGGGCTTTGGCCTATCACTCGTTCCCACCGCTGCTACGTCTGTGTCGCCAGGATCGACAGTGGCAACCACATTTGACCCTTTGATATGATTGCAGACAGCCCGAGAAAAGCTAAATCTGTACTGGGACCCGCAACGAATTGAATCACAAGAAAGTAGGAGGAGTAGGAAGTAATTCCAATTTCCCTCCCAGGAACAAAAGGCGAATGAATCTGTCTCTTGTAGAGATTTAGTAAGAGGTAGTGCCACGCTGTATGCATGCTTGCAGCCGAATTGGGCCGGCACGACCGGGGAGGTACCTCTCGCTTACACTAGACCGGCGTGAAGTGACAGCTGTGCTGTCGCGTTTCGTGCGGTGTGTAAGTAGCCGGTGGCCCATG
>LUGF01053183.1:12833-28483 GCA_001625245.1 Calycopis cecrops
TAACTTTGAACGTTCCATGAATTCGAATAAAGCTTTCGAGCATTGACTTGTTTGAAAATTGTTCACTTTGAATATTAGCGGTTAGCATTAGGCTATATATTCCTTTTATCGTCAATGGCGATCGGCACAATCAGCGGTCCATATGTATTGAGGTCAATGACTTCCATGAGTAAGATTCAGTTTTAATAATATGTAATGGGCAAACGCTGATAAATTGATCGTTGTCCAATTTAAAAGTCGGTCGACCACGGAACATCTTGCATGTGACCTATGTCACGCAAATGCTTGGCCCACATGGACTATTATTTAGGTAAAGATTAGCATAGTTTCTGTCAATCTGTTTATTTGGCAACAGAAATACATCATAATTTTTTTTATTTTTTTTTATTTTTATTTTTTTTATTTTTTTTAGAGGTGTGTTAGGTATATATTTATCGCCGCCTTCGCTGGCGCAACGATTGTGCCTTTAATGAAAATTTGTACTTTAATTTTTTTTCTATGGTTTGTACCGCGTCCGTGTCGGATCGGGCGGTGTCTTTAGCGGTTTTTATCTTAGTTAATTTTTTTTTTTTTTGGTGTTTCTCCCGGCGCTGACATGGGTGAGGGATGTTACGAGCGGAGCCCCCAACACCCGCGGCTGCCCACTAGGTCACCTCCCCGGAGACAGGTGTACAATACATCATCATTATCAGTAGCCTCACGTCCACTGCTGGGCAGGCCTCCCTCTGAGAGCGTCACAGCCCACAGGTCACGATCTCAAGCTGCTTGCATGCAGCCGCTCCTCGCGACCTCGACCAGGTCATAAGCCCTGAGTGGGAAGCTACCCGCCGCCCCAACAAGGCGGTTTCCCGCGGAGCCGTCTGTCGAGAATAAGCACAACATCTTTGAAAATGTTACCGGTCTATCTCTCACGGTTTATGAGATACAGTGGTACAGACAGATGGACAGATTAGTGATAAGATTATTTTTTTACTATTTCGGTACGGATTGATGAAAATAGCAAAGTGAATCAAGGATCTTTAATTGTGAAACTTCAATCGCCTAAAAATATCAAAGCGTTATAAAAAACGTATTTAAAGATTTTTTTTTGTATCCAATAGGCTCCAAAACTTATGAAATTATTGGAACTATTCTTTCACTAATACAAAGCTACATTATCTGATAGCAACATTGGGTATACTTTATTACGTACTAGCTTCCGCCCGCAGCTTCGCCAGCGTCAATTTCGGACTTCAAAAATGGAGTTATTATACATATAAACCTTCCTCTTGAATATCCTTACTTAATATTATAAATGTGAATGTAAGTTTGTTTGTTACGCTTTCACGCCAAAACTACTAGACCGATCATTATGAAACTTTGTACACATATTCCTGGAGGTATTAGAAATAACATAGGATACTTTTTATCCCGAAAAAATGTTCCTGAGGGATGCCATGGAATGATTTTCCACGATATCGAAATTTACGCGGGCGAAGCCGCGGGGCGCAGCTAGTCTATTATAAAAATCGATCAAAATCTGTTGCGTAGTTTTAAAGATATTAGCATACAGACACACAGACGGCGGAAAGCGACTTTATTTTATACTGTATGTAGTGATAAACGATTTTTAATTTTGAAGCTCAACAAAATGGAACGGATCGATTATTCGCTGCTTTGGAAGAATACTGTTGTAACTCAAAATTAATGAATTTTTCAAGTACAGCAGTTTGAAGGTTTTTTTAAGTTTTAAGTCCTATAATTTGTGTGTATAGGTACGATGTATTACTATTGTGTGTATACTATAAATTGTGGATGTCCCCATAATACTAGATAAAAAATTATAGTCCGTCAAACTTAAGAAAAAACGTCAAACTGCGCTACTAAGAAATTCACTCATTTTGAATTACAACAGTATTCTTCAAAAGCAGCGATTATGTCGTAAAGTTTCTACATTGTTTGCTTGTAGCGGGTAATCTTCGGAAGTACTGATCCATCATAAAATGAATTTCAGGAATGACAGGCTATATATTTTAGTGATGAGTGAACAAATTTTATTCACGCCCAACGATATGGTCCTGTCGGTTAGTCTATATTCTATACTAATGTACCTATAGGCCTAGGTGCAGATGTGCAGGTCCTCCGACTGATGTTTGGACTAGGCTCCATTGGTGCTGGGACCTATTTAAAGCTTTCATTAATCGAATACTACATTATCAGAAAGTAACAGGCTATAATTTCAATTTTTGACGCCCAACGAATTGGGCACGAGAGAGGTATGTATCGAGTTAATCGATCCGATTCTAATATTAATCGATACGTAGCGAATCGATTCACACATCGATCCTGTAGTAACTCGTATGCTCTCGCCAGAAATAGACACAAGGTCAGTGCAGATCAGCACGCTCTTCAGACTTCAGCGCCGCTCTGTATATATTTGCCGAGCAAACAGTTTCCTCGTGTGGGATTTGTTATAATTTGCACAGCTCAAGGTTAGCGCTGAAGTGAAAGGCGACGCTTGAATGAATGTCCAGTACCGTAAATCGCAGAGATCACTGTGGCAGGACGAACGTGGATGAATTGTCACCTGTTAGTATATCCCAAAGACAATTTCCGGACCGATGCGACCTAGGAATCTTCAAGAAAAGAGCTTATTCTTTCCTCAAAGGTGTGCAACGCATCTGTTAAACCTCTGGTGTTACGGATGTTGTGGGGTTTCGTGATCACTTTACATCAGGTGATCCAACTGCTCGTTTGCCTCCTATGCTATATATATAAAGAAAACAAGGATCCAAGTATCATAATTATCTTAGGCATAATTTGTCTACTCCCGCGGATATAAATATGCAACAGACGTTTGAACGAGTCGCAACTGGAGAGTATACTCCATGATTCTGAAGTGAAAGGTGCTTGAGGGACATGGCAAAGCGCAGCAAAGCACAGAGCGTTACGCTGAACGACGACGTTTAACACGATTTTGCAGCATTTTTTTCGTAAGCGTAAACTATAAAATATATCAACACTAGCTGTGCCCCGCGGTTTTACCCGCGTTTCATTTCTAAGAAATCCATATAAACTTTAACACCCTATTTAACCCCTTAGGGGTTGAATTTCTAAAAATCCTTTCTTAGCGGATGCCTACGTCACAGCAGGCTAAAGGGCGTGGTCACCAAATGGCTAAAGCAAAGGGTAGATTGTTTTTTTTTTCCCCTTTGCTATAAAAAACAAGTCGAGGTATCTACTTAGTTTTTACCTCAACAGTCCCGCGGGTCGAATGAGCGGCAATTAAAGTGCAAAGTTCGCGTATCTGCGTTACGTGAGAAGGGGTGTACTGTAATGGCCGGAACTAAGTTTCAGTGCCGTGAACCGGTCCCCGGTCCCTGGGGGGCCATTGTACTTTATACAGCACAGTAGCTACGTCGTAAAGTCATGCACTCTGTCGCTGGTCATTTTAGCTACGTAGCCGTTTTTTGTGTCGTTGATGATTTTTTTTTAATTGTATAGGGGGCAAACGATCAGTCGGTGCCATAGAGGCTATACTGCCCTCCTTTCTCCTCCCACCTCCATGGGTGTTGAACAATTGCTAGCTATCTATCTGAGAGCATGCAGGTGATGAAAATAACCCTATACATATATAGATTATAGAGTAAGATAGTTAAAAAAATATAAGTAATTCGAAAATATACTCGATGAAATTGTTAAAGAAGTGAAAAGTAGCCAATGAAAATTTGATGGAGGTAGTGTTACACTGCTTGCTGGCATGCAGCTGAATTAGACCGCCTCGACCGGGGAGGTACCTCTCGCTTACACGGCGTCGACCGGCGTAAAGTGACAGCTGTGCTGTCGCGTTTCGTGTGGCGTGAAGTAGCCGGTGGCCCATGGAGGTGAGAGCAGAAAGGAGGGCAGCGCGTCTGTGATGCGAATGTCCATGAGCGTCGGTAGTCATGAAAATGGCTGCGACTGCTCGTTTGCCCCCCCCCCTATACCATAAAAAAGAACATTTCTTGGGTATCTAGAAATATGCTAAAAACTAGTATTTTATTATCTATTTTATCTATTATATGGACTAATTTCATTAATTAGTAACACAATAACATGGAGCCATTGGAACCGGTCGTAACAATATAATTAATTTTATCTACACTAATGTTGTAACATTCTACTTATGTTTCCAATACTTGACTTATAATGACTACTGTTATAGCTCAGACAACAAAAAACTCAATTTAAGCAATTTGACATGATGTTATAATATCCAAATCGATATCGTAAAATCTCATTATACCACTGTGTGAAAGCGAGAGAGAGAGAGAGAGAGTGGTGAGAGAGCCTTATTTCAAAATCCTAACAGCGCGGGTTCGCTCCTGATTGGCCCTGCACGCGCTGCAGCTGCGCTCTCATTGGTTCAATGCCAGCTTGCGAAGGATTTGCGAGAAAGAGACAAAGCTCTACAAAAAAATGAAAGCAAAACTGAACGCCACAGACAACGAATAATCTACTGTTTAGTAGAAATTTAAAAGTAAAGTCATGTGATTTTTTCACATTATATTTAACATTTAATTATAAAAAGTATATATTTACGCGCCGCAATTTTTGAAATCAAATTAAAGTATTTAATAAAAATATTTATCTTCAAAGAACATTAGATTTTAAATCGTCGGTCAAGCAGCCGTCGCCTCGTCGGTCAAACAGTCGTCGGTCCAACAACGAATGGGGCAATACGCGTGAATTTAATGTTTCGCAATGTTTGATTACTTGATTAATTGCATTAGTGAAGATAAAGTAGTGTATGCAACTGCATATAACACGGGTATTAAAACACTCGTGAGGTACTATTTTGAAACTCGCGTTCGCTCGTTTCAAAAACTCACACTCCTGTTTTAATACCCTTCGTTATACGACAGTTGCATAAACTACTATAATTACATTGTGGATGGTAGTGCAATAAAAAATATTATTGATTTATGGTTATGAGGCTAATATAATTTTATTTATCAGTTACTAACAGTGTCCCGCGGTTTCACTCATTACAGACAAACCACTCGCATAAGTTACTAGTTCCATTTTACCCATCGCAGACAAAACTAATCGCGGAGTCAGTATTTCTATAGCTTATCTGATTTTCCGGCACATAAGTTACAACATTGCCAAGTTTCAACATGCTCGGGAGAAGGAGCAGTGGCGTCTTCTGATGTCGCGGCCCAAGATCCTGGTTTGGGTAGCTCAGCCAGCTGAGTAAGTAAGTAAAATATTATTTACAGTTTTGTCCATTACAATAAGGTTTTTTTTTTCATTTCCGCTTTACTTTTCAAGGTATCGAAGTGCGGTATGCGGCACAAGCCTTTTTTTTTTGTTGACGCAGGGGAATGCCTTTACGCACGCTACCCAGGAGCCCGGGTGGCTCAACCGGGTACAGTATCAGGCTCGACAACTGGGTTGCCCCTACCGACTAAACCCCTGCGGGTGCCTTCAGCCGCTATGATTGGAGGGCCCCGGATCCGAAAGCAACAGGGCGCCTCCAGAGACAGGCTGGCCTCGGTGAAAAGGCCAGACTCCTCCTCTTTAGGGACTGTCCGGCTTCCTTTGAACAGTCCCTAACTCCGGCATTGGCTGGGGGGGCAACCATGCATGGGGTCAGGTTCCCATCCTAACCCCTGGTCCCAATGCTCCAACGGAGCACACCACGCCGATCGTCCGAATCCACGCCGCCATCTGCTGGTTCAGAGGGACGGGTGGAGGACCTCCGGCATTGGCTGGTCCCATCCGCTGGGCGGCGGACCAACCACTAAACGGCCGCAGAGGACAGGGAGGACGGCAACGACAAACCGCATCTCCTCTTCCTCTGCGGCCCCACCGCCAACGAAACAGACGGTGCGCCCCCGTTCGGTCGCGGGAGATAGGGTACACGGCAACGACACACCGAGACACCTCTCCTCCCACGACCCCTCCTCCATGGACGCATCCAGAGCGGGCTCCAGCGAAGCCCACCAGACGCGCCCCCACCCGGGATGCCTCTTGGTTCACCGTGGTTGTCCAAGCCACGGCTACTAAGCCCCTTCACCACGACAAGGTGGAGATCCGTCGAGGGGGATGCGGCACAAGCCTAGCACAAGCTAGCACAACTTTTATTTCTTTTATTTTCCAAAATGGCGGAGCTAACTTCATAATCATTAACGTTTTATAAATATGTCGTCGTGATGCTTCGGCTGTAGGTGTTTTGTGCTATCTGTTGCATCCGTTGCAGCTGAGATAAAATAAGAGCAACTAGCTGTGCCATGCGTATTCACCAGCGCAGAGTATTACTACTACCTACCTACTTAAAAGATTGTAATTATCATCAGCCGGACGCCCACTGCTGAACCTTCAAATTCCATCCTTTCTACATGTCCAAACATCTCTCCTAGCATGAGGCTAAATATAAAATAATATGTTACATGATAATGTTAATGATTGAATAATAACTCTTTTCTGAACCATATGGCTGCCATCTAGGCGTGTTCCGCGTAATTAATGTAATCAATATGTAATACCGGTGTAGGCCGCGTGAGGCCGCGTTGGTAGCTGCCGCGCGGTTGCTACGCGACGCTTGAGTTTTAAGATTATTGTTGTTGAATCTCTTGAGAGATCGTTGTAATTGTTATTTTTTTTGTTACGCCTTGGCATCAAGCCACTGAGATTGGCCGCGTACATAATTTGAGACTTGAGTTTATGATTGCTAAATTAAGTTAAGTGTTGGTTCCCCTTTTGATATTATCGGGAGTGTAAATTAATTGACTAACTAAATGAACCTATGTGTATTGTAATGTGAATCTTTGAACAATTGAAAACCCTGTTGCGGAAGCTTGCTGCAGATTCATCTCGGCGGATTGGGGCTTAACGGGAAGCTAAGTATATCTCATTGCATGTGTGAAATTTATGGCCATAGGTTTTATGTAGTAATGTGATATATTAAGCCGGTCTCCAGATACGCAAAGTAATTGCATTAATTTTAAGATTTAATTTACCTCTGCGTAATCGCAGACAGGTTCATTCTGATTTGAGCCCTGTGTATATTAACAAACTCTATAGGGGAGGCCTACGTTCAGCAGTGGACGGCTATAGGCTGATTCACAATAAAATAATAATAATAATGATATTAGTGATGCGACTCGAGTCACTCGAGTCAGTTTGTCAAACTCGTACTCGAGTGAAAAAAAATCCTACTCGAGTGAACTTGCACTCGATTTACCTAGTGAACTCGAGTTGCCGAGTGAACTAGAGTCACCTAGTGAACTCGGTGCAATTAGTGATGCGACTCGAGTCATGATTTTACTCGAGTCACTCGAGTCAGTTTGTCAAACTCGTACTCTAGTGAAAAAAATTCTACTCGAGCGAACTTGCACTCGAGTTACCGAGTGAACTCGTGTTACTGAGTGAACTCGAGTCACCGAGTGAACTCGAGTTACCGAGTGAATTAGAGTCACCTAGTGAACTCGGCGCACCGAGTTGATCGAGTGCCTTGTTTACTCGAGTATAACTCGAGTGCCTTGTTTACTCGAGTGACTTTTTTGCTCGAGTATAATTCGAGTGAGGGAACAATCTTACTCGAGTAACTCGAGTCGCAAATTCTTACTCGAGTCGCGTCACTAAATGATATACACGGTGGACTGATGACCTGGAGAAGGTCGCAGGGAGCCCCTAGATGCAAGCAGCTTGTCATCACGATCTGTGAGGCGTATTCTGGGGGAGGCCTGTGTCTAGTAGATGACGTCTTCTGGCTGCTGGACGCCTGCTGATGATGAACGATATGTCAATTTACTGAAAATTAGGATAAGATTGTTGCCACCATCACTGTCCATAGGCTACGGTAACCATGTACCATCCGGTGGGCCGTATGCTTTTTTTGCCACCATCGTGGTATAAAAAAAAAAACTATCAGTGACCTAGTGCCGGTTGTATATTTACTCGGTATATTCATGTTAGTGTGTAATGTAGTAGAACGACCTCGATGTACACACAAATTATATGCTATATGCTAACGTGTGGAATGCGACATATTCTTGCATAAGTCTCGTGGGAGTATTTACTATAATATACAGTCTGTGGAGACTTACGCAAAAAGAGGCTGGAACCTTTTAAAACGTGGTTTTGGCGTAGGATGGAAAAGATAAGCTGAAAGGAATGAAGTGCTTGAAAGGATGAAGGAGAAATTTACTGAGTACGATTGAGAACAGACGAGATGGTAGGGCATCTGTTACGGCATGACATTTTCTTTAAGACCATCTCAGATTGAAATATGGAAGGAAGGCGAGGCACAGCAAAACCGAGACGCAGTTTTACAGACCACATAAAAAAAAATTAAATGTTATGTCCTACGGAGAAGCAAAGAGCCTGGCGGACAAAGGAATATAATGGCAAGCGCAGACAAGTGTCTAGCTCTTAAATTAATGGTGATGATAATAGCCAGTGCGCAGCCAGAGGAAACTTCTTGAGTTCTCACGTGCTAATAATGAGTAAATTAAAGTGAACTAAGTGTACTAAACGCGTTGTCGACCTTTTCCATTCCTATCAGGGTTGGCAAACCGTTCGACCGCAATAATACAAATACACAATAAGAAGTACGTGATAGACAGATCTCACAGGATTCCATCAGTGGATTTTTTGTCATAGCTTAGGAGACTAATGGGCTGTTGGGCTCAGACATCCGCTACACAAAATGTTTAACAGGTGCGTTGCCGACCTTTGAGAGAAGAATAAACTATTTTCTTGTAGGTGGGTATTATCGGTCCGGAAATACCGAGGGGGGCAACTGATTCCAAATTAAAATGGTGCGCGGGATGAAATTGCGCTTATAGCGCACAGTAGTGAACTTTGAAAGATCTAGGTGGTGACAGTGGAATTTGGAAATTCGGCGCGAAGTACTATAATGGAATTCAGCTGCGGGTCTTTTAGTTGTGGTAGTTTTGACGTCCAAAGAAGAAGACCTCGGTCGGCTACTTTAATATTACTTAGGAGACCTCTTACTGGATAATGTTAATGTTTCCTTTTTATCTCAATATTTTGAACCTTTCCATCGAGGTCCGTAAAGCCGTTTTATGCGATGGGCTGTTTTAACTTTAAGTGAATGGGGATTACGTCTTTCGTTATTTTCCGTACAGCCATTATAAAGTTTTTGTGTCCTTATTTGCGTCGGCTTAATAGCAAAGCCGGGAGCTCGTTAAACGTACATCTCCGCGTATTTTGTGCTCACTGACAACTTGAATGATATAAGGAGATCTCCGATTTATCTCCGATCTCTCTCCGAGAGAGCTCCGATTGGGGGGAGATTATGATACCGTATCATAGTCACCGGGGCCCCATATCATAATATCCCTCAATATCTTATAACGGGAAGCTAAGCCACTGATTCCTAGACTTAAAGTAATGAAAATGCAAGAGCTAGCTCGACAGTAGTGACGTATGTAGACACACATACCACAGTATAAGTATCTACTTTTATTTACACTGCCACATGGCGACTTTTTTCACTGACGACCGTTTTTTTGTTTTTTTTTTTTACGATATAGGAGGGCAAACGAGCAGCCGGAGCAATTTTCATAACTACCGACGCCCACAAACATCCGCATAGATGCTATACAAATGCGCTGCCTTCCTTTCTCCTCCCACCTCCATGGGCCACCGGCTACTTACACACCGCACGAAACGCGACAGCACACAGCTGTCACTTTACGCCGGTCTCGTGTAAGCGAGAGGTACCCCCCGGTCGTGCCGGCCCAATTCGACTGCATGCAAGCATGCAGTGTGGCACTACCTCTTTCAATTACTTATTTGATTCGAATGCTTTAATTCAGAGGTTTAGTAGGTATTGCACCCCCAAATGTCGAGTCCGACTTAGGTCTAAGGGTCAACCAGGCTCCTAGGTATCATAGTATTCCCCTGCGTCAACAAAAACAACCGGCCAAGTGCGAGTCGGACTCGCGTACGAAGGGTTCCGTTATATTATCTACTTACACTACTACTACACTGTATAATAAGACGAAAAAATTCGAAAAAATCACGTTTGTTGTATGGGAGCCACCCTTAAATATTTGTTTTATTTTAATTTAATTAATGTTTTTAAAGTCAATATGGGTCAAAATCAAAGAGGTGAGAATTTTAGATTTTCAAATATCTGAAAAATTAAGTTTACTTTTGAAGAAAACTAACAAAGGGAGGCTGTTGTGTCATTTATCAGGAACCTTGTCCATGAAAATGCACGCACAAAAATAAATATTTTCGAAATTCTACCCGTTAATAAGAATTATGGCCGAGTCGTGAGTCATTTCGGGAACACTTTTAAATGAAGCTTAAATAATAATTTAAAAAACATATTTAAGGTTGACCTTTAATAAAGTACGATAAAACTGTTTCTAAATCGAAAAATGATTGTTTTTTGTATATTTTGTAATAAAATACATTTTTTTTTAAATTACTCTTCATAAATCTATAAATGGTGTAAATTCTGTTCCAAAATTTCAGTTTATTTTATGTATTCTTGCATTACGTTTTACATAAATACCACGAATACAAAGGCCCATAGGTCCTTTTCACATTGTTTATGTAAGATTTAACTATAACATTACATGTAGTGATATATTCGCAGTTTTTATGACGTTCCCGAAAATGATAGGAGTGTTCCCGAAATGATATTGAAGATCGCCACTGACGCATTTTTGAAAAGCCTCGCGCTGTTTCGAATTTTTTGGTAATTTGTTAGCAGTGTCCTTTAATTGTGTTGTCAAAACCTCGCCAAATAATAGATGCTTACGAACTTCCGGAGTTACAGAACAACCTCTTGTCAATTCATTAACTTTGCGAGTAGGCGTATCAGCAGTCTTTTTGGATGCTCTTTCGTCACGTCTTCTGCTTCTCTCCACTTTTTTTCGCAACTTGTCTATAGTTCTTTGCATGTCTTGTATTTTTTGTTTCTGTTTTTTAACGATTCTGTAAACCTGCGCTTTATCTTTTTCAACTTGTTTTCTCCCTGATATCTTTTTTAACATGGAAATATCGTTTCTCATCTCATTTTCAGAATCTGGGGGGCTATTAGCTAAAATATTTAACATATTTTTTTTTCTTTGTCTATAATTTTGGGAAGTCTTTCTCCACGTCTTTCTCTGTTTTCTCTTCTCTCTTTCAGTCATGTCACTAACAGTCTTTACTTTTTTCAGATTTCTTTTTTTGGTAATATTCCCTATCTGTCAGTCTTTTAATCTCTTTTTGTTCAGGTGTTATATTATCTTAAAACTTGCGCTTCCGTCCATTAGCCTTTTCACGGTGCCTTTTGTAAGCTAAACTATCCTTTTTAATAGTTTTTCGACTTCTCTTTGTCTTTATTTTTATTGTTTTCTATTTTACTTGTACTAAATGTTTACCTAAAACCAAAATTTTTTTATTGTTAAGTTTCTTAAACACAAGTTAGTATCACTTCGTTCATAGATTGTCATTTCGGGAACACCCGTCATATACGAGAACGTTCCCGAAATGACCGTTCTCGAAATGACAATTTGATAAATAATTGTATGTTATGCTTGACGCCGGCATGATAGACGTTGGTTTTGGAAGTTATGAAGAAGTGACCGGTACTACTTATCATTATTTCACGAAAAGTATGCAAATTTACGAAAAACTTATCACTAAACAGCGTCCCCGTAGTGACAGGGAATTAAAGAACGCCACGCACATATCAAATTAAACAGTACTTACCAACAAAATCAATTATTTTATTCCGTAAACACAAAACACGCCCTTTGCTTTGGCTAACGAACTTCACACTGCTGCTCCCTAACGCCACCTATTATGCGTTGTTTTAATTACATCGAGAAATATCAATCGCGTTCCCGTAATGATTTGGTAACTCTCAGTCAGCATTTAAATATCCAAAACTTGAAGAAATTAAAATGACATGGATTTAATTTATAGACGTATTCTAAATTTAATGATTTTCAAAGCTAATGTATTAATATGACATTTTTGATTGGTAATTGTAAACATTTTTCATTTGTGTGAATTAAAGAGCATGGTTTATGGACGCGTTCCCGGAATGACAATTTAGGCCTGTTTATGTAATAAAATCAAGTAAAACAATATTATTAGGAATAAAAATTATAAGTGCCTAGTAATTATGCACATTACCTATAATTTGAAATACATATAGTAATAATATCATGTTATTTTATTAAGAAAACTTTATCAGACGCATAATTCCCACCTCTCTGATTTTGACCCATATATATAATATTCTGTGAATATTTCAAGTGTCTACCTGTTGCCGTTGTCAACATCGAGCAAAAAATCACGTTTATTGTATGGGGGCCCCCTTAAATATTCATATTATTTAATTTTTTAATTTATTAAATTAAATTTGTTGTTATAGCGGCAACAGAAATACACAATCTGTGAAAATTTCAACTGTCTAACTATCATAGTTCATGAGATACAGCCTGGTGACAGACGGACGGACGGACGCACATCGGAGCCTTAGTAATAGGGTCCCGTTTTTACCCTTTGGGAATGGAATCCTAAAAAGGCACTGAAAGGTCTATTGGTCTGGTAAAATCTATTGGTCATACGGTACATGTTGGACAGTTATGAAATTTATTCTTATACAAATAAGCCCTAGGGGTTCGGCAATTTATCAAAGGATAATCGAAATTTATTTTGGCAAATTTTATAGCACAATATATTTCATGTTCATTTTGACCAATCAAAATATTTTCTTTCTTTTTTTATTTTACAGAAGGCGAACGATATTTTTATGACTACCGACACACAGACATCCGCACAGGTGTATCCGTGTAGATACGTTGCACACCTTCCTCCTCCTGCGACTCCTGGAGAAGGGCCTCCAGGAGTCGCCGGATATTTACACACCACACGAACGCAACAGCACAGCTGCAAATCCACCGCTCCAGCCCAACTGAGCTGCAATGCGGCACTATACACACCACGCACTCTTACATAGTTATAATATAGTTATATTTATTTTCATTATCTGGCTTGGTTAACCCCGTCGAACAACATTTACCCTCGCTCGGAAACCCTCAGGGGTTCGACGATTCATCAAAAGATATTCGCGATACAAATATTTTGGAATATAGAACAATATATTTCCTGTTATTATGTTGATTATAATCAAAAAATATATTTTCTTCCCCCCACCCCAAAACATCGTGTTTGAGTGTGTCTGTCTTGGAACAATATACCAATGTTTTATAGTAAGGGGGCAAATAAACAGTCTGACTGTTTTGATCACTAACGCTTAACATTCACATTATTGTTATTCGGACATATTAGCTAACTAGCTTCCGCCCGCAGCTTCGTCCGCGTGGATTTAGGACTTAAACAATGGAGTATTATACATATAAACCTTTCTTGAATTGAATTGAATCATTCTATAAAAAAACTCAATCAAAATCGGTTGCGTAATTTTAAAGATCTAAGCATACAGACACACAGACGGCGGAAGGCGACTGTGTTTTATACTATGATGTGCAGATCCCCCTTCCTCCTGTCCATAAATACGCCACCGGAAACTAATAACTCCTCGGTCGTGCCGCTCCAATTTGTGTGTAAGGTAACCTCTGACTACAGTAATCATATATTCACCTGTTTACTTCATTATGTATGTAACTAATATATATATGCACAAAGACATTTGTGGTCACATACACGCGTGTCAAGCGTTATACAAATGCTTGTAAAATATACAATTTGTTACTGAGTTATGTGAGTTAATTATGCAGTAGCATATACGTCACATTTTGCTAGTAATGCTACCGAAGATTGTATCTTCATAGGAAAGAGTGTAGTCGAACTGGCACGACCGGTGTGAAGCTGTGCTGGCGCGTATCGTGCGGTGTGGGAGTTCCGTTAATGTCTATGTGGGGCAGTCTTTCCCAAAGTGGGCGATAACGCCCCCTTGGGGGCACTAGATGCTCAGAGGGGGGCGGTAAGGGGCCAGAAACGACATAATTGTCTTTGAATATCAAGGTGTAATAACTAATAAGGGGGCGATACTAAGTAACTGATTTTCAAAGTGGGCGTTAGACGAAAAAGTTTGGGAACCTGTGATGTAGGGGGTGGAAGGAGGGCAGCGCGTCTGCATATGCTAACGGGCGTCGGTACTCACTAAATGGCTCCTTAATTCGTTTGCTCGTTAGTACTCCGATGCTATTAAAAGATGTAACACGTCCATTGCTACATTATCTATATAATCATCATCATCAGCTTATTGCAGTCCACTGTTGGACATAGGCCTCTCTCACAGCACGCCACTGGCCTCTATCTATATCTATACTCCTAATATATAAAGAGGAAAGATGTTTTTGTTTGTTTGTATCGGAACTGTTTGTAACAGACACCAAAACACTGGGTCGATTTTACCCATTAATTCATTAACAGAAAGTCAATATATATATACATTTTTATGTTTGACGCACAACGAAGCGGGCACGTAAGCAATAAGGGGCAAACGAGCAGACGGAGCGGAGTCTTCTGGTGGTTACACGCTTCTGTAAGTTAGTGACTTATTAGCCAATATCTGCCCACTGCAAGTCGTTCTTTACCCATAGATTTAGAATGTACAAGATACACAATTATTCATCATTAGTATGTAACCGGGCCGCTATGGCCTCTTACTAGCGTAAAATAATTGTCTCATGTGCACTTCATCTACTGTCTCATTTCTTTTCCGATGATTGGAAGTTAATTTGAATGTCTCGCTCCCACGTTTTGCACATCTTTCACGTAGTGAGAACATTTCTAAATCTATGCTTTTACCACGAGTCATGACCCATATGAAATATAGTTGCACATCCATGACCAGGCCGGGTTCGAACCCGCGACCTCTGACGTAACGTACGCTACATACTTACATTACAATTGAGCCAAAGCTAATCAATTTAAAACAATAGTGATCGATGTTTATGTATGGTTGGCGTAAGGATGAGGAATGTATTTTGCAATGTGCAAAGTTGACGTAACAATAAGGAAAACTCATGGTGCATACATTTGTAAACGGGTCAGACAAATGCAATATTATAAAAGAGCGTCACGTGTTACAACAAATTTTGTTGTTTCATGTGTTAAGAACAACAAAATTACAAATGTTGTTGTCATATGTGTTGCTGAATACTGTTCCTTCCCTTGCAGTTACAGATCACCCGACTTTTACCGTGCCGTAGTGCATGCAGCCGAATTGGACTGGCACAACCCGGAGGTAGGTATCTCTCGCTTACATGATATTGCGTTAACGTGGCTGCTATTCAATCGACTTTCGTGTGAGTTTTCGGCGACCCATTGGAGGATGAACGGGGAAGAACGGCAACACGTCTGATTAGGAATTATGCGCATGTCCATGAACCTCCGTAGTTGAGGATCCGACAGCTCGTTTGTCGCGTACTGCTATAAAAACGCAACACCGTCGCCATCTCTTCACGCCGTTGTATATAAATGTGAGCAACAGTTTATTCTCCTCAACTAAAGAATCAGATCCTACTAATATAATAAATGCTAAAGTTTTCATGTGCGTTTAATTATTTTTTCACACGAAAACGTATAGTTATTGACTACGAAATGAATCATAAAAAGACTTCTTTCTTCGTAACTTTTCCAAAAAAGCAAAGCAGAAAGATATAGGATAGATTTTACGC
>LUGF01053183.1:35261-57348 GCA_001625245.1 Calycopis cecrops
TCTCTCCTAATTTGTTTATGCAAATTAACTTCGAGGTTTTCATCTACCAGACTTCTTGTATAATTTTTTCACACAGTTACCGCTGTACCGCACTAAAAAAGGTACCTATGCTTGGCTGCAGCGCAGTCATGTGTGGCATTACCTGGTCAGCCAATTTACAGCGGAATTCGGCCAGCTCGTCTTTTCTATTTTATTCTATTAAAAGTTTTCTTCAAAAGCTTTCTACTTTTTCAGCATCGTAAAAATTGCGAGTTGTTCTGTCGTGTTTTGTAGGGTATGCTATTATGCCATATAAGAGGACAACCCATCTGTATAATCTCTATGTGGATATTTATTGGTTGTTTGCTACTATAGTTTATAAAAAAAGAAAAAAAAAAACAAAACGTCGTTGTGGTAACCCTAGGTCATAAGACACGAGTTGCGCCGGGGCCCGTAGTGATGTCTGCCTTTCCGCTGTTCGTTTCCGCCGATGACGTCACTCCGCCCGCGCGCCCGGCGCACATTATCGATATTTTTGATATCGATTGTCGTGTCAAATGAATCGTAAAATAAATGTGTCGTCACTCGTAAATTCATTATATATTTAAATAAGATTCGAAATTTTAAATTCGAATGAGAATGAAATATGTGTGCTGGATGAATTTTTGATCTGATTCACATATTATAAAATAATAAATAAAAATAAAAAGCCTTTTATTTCCTAAAATATTTTTTACATTTTATTGTTTTTGTTCATTGTTGTACTTTTATAGGAACCCCTCTCAGGTGAAGGCTTCTCCCAAAGATCTCTCCATCTACATCTCTCCCGGTCTTGTGCAATTTGAATCCATTTTGGTCCTGTTATTTTCTTTATATTGTCGTCATCCCAACGAGCATAGGGGTTTTTTTGCTGTCTATGCAAACACACTATGTTTTCCCAATGGTCCTTTCCATAGTGTGACGGTGTTGGTCCAGCTGTAGTCTTTGATTCGGGCTACATGCCCTGCCCATTTCCATTTTTATTTTTGAGTGTGGTTGAGAGCGTCTATTGATTTAGTCTTATTGCTAATATAAGTATGTTTCATTTTATGAATTTTCTTAAAGGTGCTGATAGACTTGAGCATTCATTTGTAACAGAACATCGAGCATTCGCCGTTTTTATATTTGTCGAACTGAACAGCGAGCCGAGCCAAGCATAGAGCCAAACATAGCTATGAACATTTAAAAACTCAAAGCAATGCTCGCTAGAATGCTCTCGTTTATTTTTCTGTTGCAACATTCGCATGAATGCTCATTACATGTGAATGCTCAAGTTAATCAGCATCTTTATATTTTACATGCTACATTCTCTTTGATTATATACACGTCTAGATACCGCATCAACCACTTGAAAGCGCCGTAAAACGTCTCTACCATATGTAGTAGACACGCTCTTCGCTTAAGTCAGTGTCATCTAGACCGTAACGCGATTCTGAGCTCTCAATAAAAAAAGAAATATGCCGGTTTGTTCTGTTCAACTGTGTCATAACCATGCAGGAAAATCTGATAACAAATAGAAGATCTTATTTCACCGGTTAGTTTTTAAATTTACATAAGTATTGTTAAGAAAATACGAATAATAATTTCACAATTTACTAGTGGTACGGTGTTGTCACTAGAAAAGTAGGGTAATTTTCCAAAACTAAAGGGAAGTTTTTTTTAATATATAGCAGTGGAGTTTACACACTACGTTATTTTACCCCCCGTGCTAAGTACCGTAAGGACTTATGTTACAGGTACTAGACAACGGAAATATATTTTATAAATTTAAGAAGTTTTATATATTTAAGATTTTTATTACTGAAAAATACATATACCTAATACATAGATAAACATCAATGACCAAGGCGGGATTCGAACCCGCGACCCCTGGCGCAATATATTCCGCTTATCCGAGCCCTGCACCACTGCGCCAGCCTGGTCGTCAGATATAAGATTTGATAAAGCACAAATCCTCGCTAAATAACACCGATTCCATCCAAGGATGATCCGCGAGGCCGTTTATAATGTGCAACATTCGCGTAAACTTAAGATGTCATTATAAGTATTGTTAGTATATTTTATATTATGTAACACTTACTGTAAATAAATAAAACTGATTCATAAAGTATATTTGGAGTCTTATTATCAACTAAAAAAATTCTAATACTTATATAGCGATCTATAAAACTAAAACTACCTTCGGAAATCCTCTCATTGATAATAATAATAAACTCTCTCTCTCATTGATAAAAAAAAAAATAAAAAAAACATACCTAATTTATTTTTAATAATAATTAGCATACATTCTTTAAAAAAATCTATATAGACCATATATTCATATGTATATTCCTATTTCATTGTTTCCTGTTAGTTCCTCCTGATTTTAACAAAATTAAGGGTAATTTTTATGCTGTTGGTATCCCTTTACTCGCACACATTGACGGTTTTAAAACAATCTGTACATAACTGTCACTCACACATTGTGCGAAAAATGAGACGTTTTCTCTGCGATTTTTATTTGAAATGCTCCATCTAGACGTGTATATAATCAAAGCTACGTTCTATTCCTCTTTGACATGTTAGTGTTTTATTTTTTATTTTATTTGTAAATTTCCATGTCTGGCTTGCATATGTCAAGCATGGAATGAGACAGGAGTCCATGACTTGCCGTTTATATTTAAGAGTCCTGTCGCTTTTAAATATTTCTTTTAAGCTCCAATACTTTGTCCATGTGTTTTTACTCTACGCTCCATTTCTAACTCATTCATATTTCTGTTGAACCCAATATGTAGATATAATGTTCTACATAGTCTAAAGTTATATTGTCAACTATTAGGTTCGTTCTTGTGTGGTTAGTCATAACTTTTGTTTTGGATATGTTCATTTCCAACCTAACTTGCTTGCTTTCATTGTGGAGGCCTGTAACCATATCTTGTAGAAGTGAGCTTGTTTCAGATTCAAATATTATGTCCACTTTATTGTAGGTACGAGAATACAGACTATCGGCCAATTAATCCTAGCTGTTAAATTGTGAGCACCTAGCTTTGTGCATTGTTTGATATGGTTTTGTAGGTATACCGCATAAATCGTGACATCACTACACTGTCACTATATGGAAAGAGCATGAATGTATTTATTTTCAAAATTCAAAACTGTTTTACAATTACCTATTATAATTTATAATATCTAAATGTTAAACTGTTTGTAACTGTGTACGCGCTGTACACCTTTTATAATTTGTAAAAGGTTTACAGCCCGTAAATTATGTGGACCTTGCCCTGACCCTTATTGTATGAGCGGTGCCGGCGCCGCCCCGGTCGGTGGGCAATTCGGCTGCAATCCCGGCCCTTTACGCCCAAAATTTCCTATCTCATGAAAGCGTATTATCTGACGCAACTCGGCACAACACACGCCCGCATGCCGGCTGCGATAACAGTTGTAATATGATCGTTTATATCACATGTGTTCTCTCCTCCCTCCCAATAGGGCCAACGGAAACTCACAAACCGCTGGGAACGCGACATAATCACACTCACTATAAGGTATGATAGTGACCAGTACAGTCCCGGTCGTGGCCGACATCAATTCGGCTACAATCTTGTCCTTTTACACCCACAATCCTTATCACGTATTATCCAACGAAACACGATGCGACATGTATTATATCGTGTTATACACGGCGCGCTGTGATATCACGCCGTAACTGTTGTATTATCACTGTGTATCAGCATGTGGGCGGGCTGCTGATAGATCACACGGCCGTTAATGATTGCTCGGTGACTAACTGCACTTGGGTTTTTATTAATCAGTTTTTATTTGAAATTGGATTTTTTTGTGTTCGTATTTTCTTCTCATTAAATTTTAGCTCTTCCCCCTGGTTTCCGAAGATACCTAATATCAATGGGTCTTGTTACAGGAATACAAACGGTGGGTTTTTTTTAAATATATTTTTTACTTCAATTTGTATGATTTAAAGTTAACAACATACACTATTATTAAGAAGACAGCTTCTTAACTGTTTATTTGTACAGGTCAACCGGCAGAAACAATGATCCGATCATGAAAATAGGGAATATGCATGTATTTTTTTTATATTTTTAAATGATAATTTACATCATTACATCAATGTAAAAAAAAAATCAGCACTGAAATAACAATATTAGGTTGAAAAAAAATTGTTTCAAAGTAGTTGGCTGATAGCAGCTTTTTAAACGACCGCAATTTGCCGCGCGTTTTGACGTCACAATTCATTCTTCAATCAGAAACAGAATTTGCCAATCAGGCTGGCGACCTAGGTCATGGATTTTGTTTTGTTTATTTATGTATTCATTTAATAAAAATCTTAAATATATAAAATGAAAGAGAAATTTTATATATAAAACATTTGTTTAAAACTTTCGTGTTTATTACGCATATTGTAATTACTTTACGGGTTTTAACACGGTAAAAATTAGTTCAAAATATATTATTTTGGCCTTTAATTAATTTCTACCGTGTTAAAACCCGTAAAGTAATTACAATTTGTTTAAAAATTAAAGATTTTTTTATATACAACATTTCTTATTTAAATTATTGTTTATTTATGTATTTATATAATAAAAATCTTAAATATATAAAACATGTCTTTAAATTTCTTTAAAAAATAAAGAAATGTTTTAATAAATATTTTCTTTTTCTTTTAAAAAATTTTATATTCGTTTATATATATTTTTTTATTTAAAGTATAAATTTAAAAAATATTATATATAAAACATTTCTTTAATTTTTAAAGAAATTTAAAGACATGTTTCATATATAAAACTTCTTAAATTTATACTTTAAATAAGAAAAAAAATTCTTAAGTATAAATTTAAGAAATTTTATAAAAACATTTCTTTAATTTTTAAAGAAATTTAAAGACATGTTTTATATATTTAAGACTTTTATTATATAAATACATAAATAAACAACAACAAAATCCATCAACTAGGTGGGATTCGACCCCTGGCCCAACATGCTCCGCTTATCCGAGCCCTGTAGGTACCACTGCGCCAGCCTGGTGGTCAAATTTCGATAGATAGTGAACGGACACGTCACAATTCGTTCCGACCAATGGCGTTGCGTTTTACCTAATTTAATTCTCCCGCACAAATTTTGCACATTTCAATAATTATTTTCTAATTCAAAACAAAATTATATAAAAAAATATTAATACGTGGGTACTTCTACAGGAAAAGACTTTACGTATAAAAAAAATTATCATTATTTGAATTATACGCATATTCCCTATTATATCACTAAAACATACCCTACTAATTTGCCACAGTTTGCAAATTAATGGCAAGTATATTTGTTATTATTTCACGTAATAATTACTGAATGGATTTGGATAAATATGGCACAGATATAGATTATATATGCCTAAATACCAACCTAATACAATTCGATGTTGCAGTTGTAGTGCAGTAAACATTTTCAGACAATGTATTGTATTTTTATAGCAAGTAGTTAGATACCTGTACTTGTGCTATAATACATAATTATGCGTTATAGTTGTGAAATGATTGCGACATAATGGTATTGTCACATTATATAATATTATAAAAAGTACTCCCTTGTATATAACGTATATGCGTATTATGAGAGTCCCCGACAATATCCCATTGTGTCCGTAATCCACTCTCGGATTAAGCTCTTTGATGCACACGAGAGCGCTCACAGACTGATCACATTAGAACAGGAGACACAGGACGTAAATGCGAGGAGTGGATTCTATCCGCCTAAAGGATTTCCTCGACTTAGCTTTTGATACTGTCAAGCTTGAAGTCAGAATGCATATTATTTGAGTCCTATTTGAATACGTTATTTTTAGTATGTAACAAGTGTTTTTAGTGTTTTGTTGTGGACTCTGCCATAAACAGTCCACGGTCAAATTCATAATGTTTTTGCTTTTGCTTATGTTAAAAAAAAAAAAGATGAAGATAACGTCATGCCAAATGTCAAATTGTTTTTTCCTTTGTCCGCCGAGTTTCAAGATGGCGGGTGATGTAAATTTGGTTCTCCTTTTTCGCGAGCAAGCAAGGATCTCGAAAGGTTGTGGATGAGATCAAATCATAATATTTAATTTAATTCATAAAAGTAATAAACAAATAATAACAGCTGGCCATATATTTGAAGGGTATGTATGTATATAACTCTTAATTCACATTTTGTTGAACACGTGTCAAATTACGAAATTGGTTTGGAAAACTTTTACTAAAACTCACTTGCTTGTAATTGTTGAAATATTTATTGTTTAATTTGTAATTCTTTTATTTCTTTGCATGTAGCAAACCATTTTGCATTGGCGTAATTACTTAAAAATTACTTTGAAATTGCCACATGTCAAACTTCTGTATGCGTCATCTTGTAAAAAGTTGTTAAATTCCATTTTTCTTAGTTCTTACATATTGTAAAACCATCTAAATTCAATTCTAGACAAAATTGTAGGACTGTCACACGTGGTTGTGCACTTTTGAGTAAGCATGTATTAATTTCTCTCTTCCAGGGTATATGACTCCTTCCTATTTTAGGATATACTACATATCTCAGAACATAATTCCTAACTAGAATTCATTTATATATATAGAAGATTTAAATAAGGTTCAGCACATCCCGTTGTCCTGGCTCCGTCTAACTGGAATGGTGCTCAATTCCTAAATAATATCCAGCGGTACCTTGACTGGGGCTAGTCATTACTGACAAACCATTGCCTTGGTCAATGATTACCTCACTTAATTAACTATTGGTGGACAATATCCTGGAAATACATCTGTAACCTTCACCTGAACGTGGGGACTGCCAAGGATCTCCGTACAGCTGAGTTCTAAACCTATTTTCTAAATTAATTATTAGTAGTATAATATAATCATAAGCATTAAATGCTGTATATTCTTAATAGATGTGCTTTGAATATAATAGTTTCCCAGATATAACTATTAAACCACCAAACAGTTAATCCACGACCCTGATGATATTTTATTTGTGAATGTGTAATTGAAGAGCCATAACTAAATGTAAATTGTAGTAATGTACTCACTCTCTAGAAATTTATATAATTGGAAATTAAGTTTGACAGGTTAAGTTAATATATATATATTTTAAATTTTCAATCGTAAAAGTGTACAAATTTACAAGAAGTAATACCTCTTGATAATATATGGACCTACTAAATATTTTGTTTCAATCATAACCTTACTTCAATCCTAAATATTAATTACAAGGTAACTTTCAACTATTTTTTAAATAACCTTCCAGGATCTTAAATATGAACGTTAATTGTATTAAGGTGAAATATTAGATTTAACTAGCTAAAATAAGTTAAACATTAAATAAATTTAACTGCAACAATAATTTTAATTAACTTACTTAAACTTTTATCATATAACCTCACTGTCCAATTAAAATTAAATAAACAAATACTCTAATGGTTATAGTTTATATTTTTAATTATCTCTCTATATCTGTATTTCTATATAAATATTAAGAGGCCTACATAAAGGGTTTCAAGTAGAAGACTAATACGAGTCTCTATGAACAATCATTCAAATATAGTATTGATCAACACATAGGTACATAAATATCCTACCTACTAATATTATAAATGAGAAAGTTTGTTTGTTTGTTTGTTACACCTTTACGCAAAAACTTCTGAACCGATTTTCAAGAAAGGATGATGGGCATTTTGGTACCAGGTCCCAATAGGGATGTGTGATACGTCATTGGATAGGTCTTTTTATATAGAACATAAGTTAATATGGCATCAACCTCCAACTCGTTGTCGGTTTTGCGTTATATCGGTTTGAATAAGTATGATTTAAAATAATTATTTTTCGTGTTATTACTGTGAAAATAAAAAAAACTTGTGGTTAGATTGGTAGAATTAAGAATCCAGTCTCGTCATGTTCGAGCAAGGACATACTTAAGCTACATTTTAGTAGGCAATAATGATATACATAACGTTGCACAACATTACTGTACATGCCTAACTGGAAGACGTACAATAGGTACATGCGCTCATGTGTTATCTATCGTATGGTACATGGTACATGGTACATGAACGCCTTGAAAGAACCATAAACGCTTAATAAGAGTAAAACCAGTACAAAAATCCTAGATTTAAAGTGAGTATTACTCTGATCCGACAGCTTATCAAGACAAGCCCCGTAGTAACCATTGTTCTACCCGAATAGGCCTATTAATTGATGTAGCACTCATCACTATTGGAGGTGGTACCAGGTTCCATACATTTTTGCCCATCGTCCTTTGGCACACACATAGAGAGTAACTTGCAATAACGCATAGGATAGTTTTTATTCCAAAAAATGTTCCTATGGTATGCCATGGGATCATTTTCTATTTTCCACGGGATCGACATTCGGAAAACGTGATAAAAATATGAAATATACCCGCATATTTCATATTTTTCATCACATTTTCCGATAAATTCGGTTTCTTGAACGTAGGTGAAACTGCGGGATACTGCTTATACTATTTAAAGGCGAAAGTATTTTTGTTAATCTTTCACGCAAAATGCTCTGAACGGATTGTATCTTGCACAAATGTACTCGTATAGTAGGTACCTACAATTTGAAATAACAAAAATATTTTCTATTACGAAAAAGGTAACCCCCTGTGCTTTTTTGCGTACATTTTTATGCAGATGAAACCAAGGGACACAGTTACTGTTCCATAATTTATGTCTAAGTGTATGACGAAGGCTTGTAATAAAAATCAGGGTGGGAAATGTGTACCGTGGAAAGTTAATAAGTTGCAAAACATAATAACGTCTGTTGTGTGTACAAACAGCTTGTTATAAAAACTCTTTTATTAAAATTGTGTAGTACCGTGTACTATATTGTATAAAATATTAATATTGTAAAGCTGAGGAGTTTGTTGAATTGAACGAACAATTTAGTAAGAGGTAGTGCCATGCTGCATGCGTGTGGCCCAATTGCTGCCATACATGGACAGCTTAGAGCAGTAACAGCTCACAGTTAGCCAAGATCTGCAGTTTCAATATAAAATTCTAAATCTTCATTAGCATAAATTCGAGCCGTTCGGAATCGCAGCTAAAAATGCATTCCTTGTGCGGTTGAGTTTTGCCGTGTTGCCAACAGCAAATAGCTACTAACTCGCCACACACGAATAACTTGTAACTGTCGGTTTCGGCTCTTTCAGTTAAAATGCATTTGGATTGCGATTCGGCTACAACTCATTGTACAACGTTTTGTAAACCTTCGATTTTTCATTAATAGCACTAGATACAGTGTGTTCTCGTCTGAATCTATTTCGCAACGCGTAGCAGTCCGCTCAAGTACAGCTTGAAGCAGTCGTGTTGCAGTCAACTCCAACCGCAATACGCTCTTGTGCAGTTGGGCTCAACTGCTCCAAGCAGTAGTCGTTCTGGTGACTAGATACCATAATTATGTACGACAATCATTTTATGACAACATTAAATAATTACATATACATTATTAACAAGACAATAAAGATAACAGTAATATTTCACATATTACGATTATCTTTAAACAAAAAATAGGTTAAGTGCGTGTCAGGCCACGTGCAGTGTAGGGTTCCGTAATCGCGTTTTCACTTTCAACTTTGATTTCACTTTCAAAAACCATCTAGGTAAAAATATAAAAGCTGTTAACAGTTTGTTTATTTAACTTAACGTAGTTCGTTAATTATATTAAAAACGTTATTTTTTGTCAACGTCAACAATTTTTTTTTTATGATATAGGAGGGCAAACGAGCAGCCGGAGCCATTTTCATGACTACCGACGCCCATAAACATCAGCATAGAGGCTATACAGATGCGCTGCCCTCCTTTGTCCTCCCACCTCCATGAGCCACCGGCTATATACACAGCACGAAACGCGACAGCACAGCTGTCACTTTACGCCAGTCTCGTGTAAGTGAGAGGTACCTCCCCGGTCGTGCCGGCCCAATTCGACTGCATGCAAGTATGCAGTGTGGCACTACCTCTTACCTTTTGGAGATGTTCCAACTAGTCGGTAAAGCCGACTAGTCGGCAAAGACCGCCGACTATCCGGCATCCTACTTTTTAGGTATTTCTTCATAAAATGTATGCAGACCGAATTATAATTAATAAATTTTTTTAATAACTTATATCATCCCTAAATAACGTCACACTTCAAAATTTAGTTTTGCAAGGACACGCAGCTGGAGTTTACTCCTTAAGAACGAACATAAATCTGAACTGAAAAGTACACGAGAGAAAGCGCGGTTAAAAGTGTTGCCATTTCATACAATTATATTCTCATGTTTTTACTAATGATATATGTAATTGTATAAGTAACTCCAAAGATTACACTAGTTTACTGATATTTTTACATACCTATAGTATATGTGGTTTAATTTAATGCCTCTCGCTTGTATCAATTGCATAAAGATTAGAGTGCATAAGTGTGTGCATTGGCACAAGTCCACTTTCTATTCCGTCAGTCTCATATTTTGATGGGACGGCAGTCCGAAACGACCATAGAGAAATCAAACGAACCGACGCGACGTGTTAACGTGCTCTCCGAGGCACGTGGCGCCGCCAACCTCCAGACTGTTCTGGACATTTGAAATATCCCAACAACATACCCGGGAGTCGAACCCCAGCGTCTGTGTTGAGCGTGTACCACTACACCACCAGGAAATCGATATAGTGTTATGAAAACAATAGTTATTCATACAAGTGTATGAATAATGCTATGGTATTTCTTAAGCTTATGATAATGTTCTTTAAATATTCAGTTGAGGAATTTTTCACAAGTGTTACGGAATCGCAGTGGATGTTCTGTATTTGAGGGAATCCTTCAGAGTTTTGTAGCAGAGCTGGATTCAGTCGGATGATTGTGTTAGCCTCTCTGGAGCTGCTACAACATTCTGCTGCAACCAATTTTTTTCCACGAAAATAGAAAATCATCCCATGTCATTCCATAGGTAGGTACATTTTTCGGGATAAAAATTATCCTGTGTTAATCCAAGTTACTCTCGGTATGTGCCAAATTTCATGAAAATCGGTTCGGCAGTTTTTGCGTGAAGGAGTATCAAACAAACAAACAAACAAACAAAAAAAACAAAGCTACCATGCTCCTCCGAAACGGCTAGACTGATTCTCATGAAATGTTGTGTGCATATCGGGTTAGTTTGAGAATCGAAAAACCTATTTTTCATTTCGATATTTTCACGGGATCGAGACTTGCGCTGTTGACCGCGAAGCGGAATTTGTTTATAGAGATAGGTAGATAGAATAGATACATAACGATCAGAAAATTTTGGCCTCATTGTACTCGTTATGGTGAGATTATATGTTTAGCACCTGAATAACATGTATGTACCCTGTATCATTATATTTTGAGCCAGAATCTTCTGCGAAATAACTCCATGAAGCCCGGATGCAACATTCTAATGGACATCGGGACATTTTGTCAAAAAAATAATTAAATAAAATAAGTAGGTAAAATATAAATAAAATGTTAATATAGTTTGATTAAGTAAAATTGTTAAAATAACTAATTTGTTTATATGGCATTTTACAGAACAAAGTCATAGGTTCCACCTAAAACTTCAAATTATTCCTTTTTTTATATTATTTTTAAATTCTTTAAATTATTTTTATTTAATCATAGTTGCATATAATTTCTATATATAAATAAGTGAAGCAAAAACTTAATGAACATTTTTACGAAAATTGCGCGGACGAAGGAGTATGAAATTCTCACTTACAGTTTACGTGTAAGAGAAATGCAGAACGCTAATATTTTTTAATAATAATTTTAATAAAGTACTTTAATGTAATAAATAAAACTTTACACACACTACCATGCACTTGACACATTGATATTTAAGATACACGTAATTATTGATTAAGTTTCTGTTTTTTTTGCAAGTGTTGAAAATTCTACATAAATTGTTTACCTTTTTTTTTTTTATGGTATAGGGGGGCAAACGAGCAGTTGTAGCCATTTTCATGACTACCGACGCCCATAGACATCTGCATAGAGAATATACATATGCGCTGCCCCCCTTTCTCCTCCCACCTTCGTTACAATGTCATAACATGTCATATGATATTTAGTTTTTTATAACAAAAATGTTTCACTTAGATCGAATATCGATCTTCGCGGTCCACTAGTAATAATAAGTAGATAAATTATATAAAAAATGTACAAAGTTTGATTTATGATAAAATTAAAAAAATAACTATTTTGTTTACCTATATGACATTTTACAGAATAAAGTCATGATTTACCATCTAAAACTTCAAATTATTCCTTTTTTATATTATTTTTTTAAATTATTTTTAATATATTCCTTATTTTTTTTGTAATAGGTAGTGCCACACTACATGCTTGCATTTAGCCGAACTATGCCGTCACGACCGGGGAGGTACCTCACGCTTACACGAGACCAGCGTAAAGTAACAGCTGTGCTGTCGCGTTTCATGCGGTTTGTAAGTAGCCGGTCGCCCATGGTGGTCGGAGGAGAAAGGAGGGCAGCGCATCTGTAAAGCCTCTATGCGGATGTCTATGGGCGTCGGTAGTCATGAAAATGGATTCAACTGCTCATTTGCCTCCCTATACCATAAGAAAATAATAATTGTTTTTGCAATAACTTGTATATTTTTGTAGCGTGACGTATTGTGAAGTGGTGTTACATCGTTTGCTTACCTTCTATTCTTCTTTATTCGTATCCATTGTCTCTCGATGTTTATGAGGCACATGTAAAACATTAGATTCTAAGTTGTGTTATAATATAAATATTTATAATTTATATAATAACAGATATGGGTAAGTCTACTAGTTCACAGCGTGATTTCACAATGGCATATTATATTGATGGAATATCAATATTAACATTAGAAGGAGAAATACGACCAAAAATAGTGTCCGTTTCCTTCATTTTCTGTCTAATGTGAAATGTCTTCTCTTTTACTCGTTTTCTTTCGTTTCTTTTTTTTCGTTTCTTTTTTTCGTCTCTTGATTCTTGATATTTCGTGACGAATGAGGTACTTGTCCTATTATTTTCCTATTATATATTCCTATTATATAATCCTATTATTTTTGATTGCGCTGTTCATCAAACCAATGACTAATAGGCCTTTGTCGATGACGACGAAGATGATGACTAATCTGTGTCTACTATCGACACTTGCCTCTTCCTGGGATGTGATGTTAAGTATTATCGAATTATTTTGACGATATTATATCAATTATTTGCTTAACAGTTGTGCCCTGATGTGCCCCATAAATCTCAAGGGTTAGGTACTTGTAGGTTACAAGTAGCCTAAATCTTGACTGAGGCTTTTATTAACAGATTAGTCTCAGTTCTCAATAACGCATTATTAACGCACGCATTATTAAATAAATAAAAACAGACAAAAATTCTAATAACTGTAGGAGCGTCTAGCGCGAACATTATCGATTCCAAGTATCCTCAGGTAATTCTTTTATGGATATATCCTACGTACAGTGTTCCGACTTTGTTTAGCTTTTTTATGTAATAGTCTATTAAGATTCGCTCACTAACGATGGACTCAAATTATTCGTACGCGTATCAGGCGTTAGGCGAGAACTATGAATTAGTTGATTACGCTAACATCAGCATTTATCTGTTGCATTTAAAACCTACCTCTGATATCTATCTACATACATGTCATAAACTGTACAGACTAGACTCTAGGCACTATTTCCCTTATTAATAAACATAGATTAACTTTATCCAAGCATTAACCTAGTATTAAACTGACATCTGTCAAATTCCATACTGTTTGTGTTTTTTTACATGGAATTGAGGATGCTTATAATCGGAGCTCGGTCGCTACTGTATTAGTAATATTAGTAGTTAATATCTATACTTAATATATAAAGAGAAAAAAAAATCTTTTATCAAATAGTCTCCAAAACTGCTGTACCGCTTTTAACAATTCTTTGAATAATGGAAAGCTGCAATATCAGTAGGTAAGTGCCTAGTATGGATGTATAACAGTAGGATACTTGACTAAAAAAATCTACCGATAAGTACATAATAAAAAAAATAATTGGAAACCTCGAAACGCAATCAGATGTGATGTGACGTCACACTAACGAGATATGATTAGAGAGCACATGATATACATTATTCGCCACCTGCCATCTCATGTCCACACGTGGGGCACGCGAACCACTGATTGGGAAACACTGTTCTGAAGATTATGTAACTCGTCCAAGGTTTGAGGACGCCCTCTATCTGGCTGATGATTTTGTTATAGATAAAAACATCTACACTATATTCAGTTTATAGCACTATTTAAGTAAACGACATTTTTCCGTGCCAATGTCCTCGTACCAGATTATAAAACCATGCGGGCTCGATAAGGCAAATATTACCCGAAGGCAGTAAATATAGTTATAAATCCAAGATGGCTATAAACGTATGCCATAAATCGCTTGTCAATAATAATGAATGCAACAGTATACTTCAATGTTAGTATGCCAGTTACAGGCAATAAAAAGTGCCATGCTGTGCTGTCGAGTTTTGTATGGTATGTGTTTCCGATGCCCCACGGCGGGTCAGGAAGACGGAGAGTATTGCATCTGTATAACCTCTATGTAGTCCTTTACAACATTAATTATAAAAAAGAAACGAAAATAATTTCGCGCAGGACTGACGGCTTTAGATTATGATCGATGCCTTAATTCCTAACTCAAGATTATATTCAAGACACAAAATTAGAAATCCTAAACTTCGTCCCCGTTAGAAAGTTAGCTAGGTACTATGATTTAGTTAGATATTTTGAATTGACCCGGAATCGAGCTCGGATCTTCACGCAGAACAATGCAGTTACGTCAACAGGCATCCCCGTGGATTCCGCGGCGCTAATCAATGCATGCCACTGGCCGGACGGCGGGCGCGGGCCGCCTGCGGTATGCGGGGCTATCGATCTGTCGCAGCGGCACTCGTGTTGGACCCGGGCTGGGGTCTGGTAGATACGAAACACGAAACAGTCTTCAGTTCAAATTGTCTACGCTGAAGACAAACAGTTAATCTGTTCAGTAACGAGATAAAAATCCCAAAATCCAAAATTATATTTTGCAACAGATAGACCCGTGATTTATTTTTATAACGCATCTATCTAACACCCATGCGGATGGCTATCGGTAGTCATGAACATGTCTCTGACTGTTGACTGAAAAAAAAACATCTGTGAAAATGTGTAATAGGTTCTCAAACAGATTACGATGTCTTCTTTGGTTAAACTCACTCAAATTCAAGAATCTCCGTCTAATATCTCCGCCTGCTTTCTTTGAACATGTCTGCGGATATCGTATGTGGCGCTCCTCAAGAGATTTACTCGTGTATTGACGTGCAGCGCACCAAAGATAAGATTTATGGTCTCCGAGATTGTGGTCGTTTATAGCTTCTATCCATGTTTGCGCGGAATTCAAGGAACATGTATGGGACAGGCATTAAATCCACTTAAAGGCAAATATTTTACGATCAATTTTTCTGTAAAATATATATTATGAAATTACGTACGGAATTTTTTACTAAGGATGAAAGATAATGATGCATTCATTATCGTCAACACTCGGAAGACATCCACTGCTAGACATGGACCATAGTCAGAAAAAAACAAGTCACGGTCGCGAGCCACTCGCATCCAGCGGCTTCCCGTCACATTAACCAAGTGACAACTTGTGTCACATTAACCATGTTGTCACTTGGTCAATGTGACACATTAACCAAATGACAACTTGGTTAATGTGACACATTGACCAAGTGACAACTTGGTCAATGTGGCGGGCTAAGTCTACCGTGCAGGAAGTACTCCGAATTGCTGTATGTTAATTTGAAACCTGCTAAGTATTTCTATTGTGTGTTGCTTAGTGCTTCTGTGGTCTAACAGTTGATGGTAGCTGGTCCATGATGTGCTTTCCCGCAAACGGGCTACCGGCTACTCAAAACGCATGTAACGCGTCACAGTATTATCCTGATGTCGAGAGACGTTCCTCGTTCGTGCCGGCATAATTTGGCTGCAATGCAGTGCAAAACGCGACACCACAACCATCATTAAGGCGGTATCTTGTCAGCTGATAACGTATCTTTAATCAGAACGTCGTGTAAATGGCTTAGTCTCAGGTGTGCCAGGCGCAAATGGCAGCATACGGCTTTATACGGTTCTTATCTTATAGGATACTAAAATGTTATGAAAATAATGTATTGTATGTAACATCCATACATTTTGATGACGGCGTAACTTGATATCGTAGCGAAGTGAGTAGGTACCTATAACACGCACATAACGCCTATGGGGTTTGAACCGCCTTGGTTATTCATATTGTGGGTTTGTGGGACAATGGTTGCTCAGAAAAATTTTTTTTTTTTTTAATTCATTTTGAAGAGCACGAGAATAACGGGAAGAAAATAAAAAATAAATACCGCAAGCATTCTCACATACGCATTGTAAATTAAATTATTATCGACAAATAATTGTCAGCTAAACTAAAGCATATTTGTAATTGATTATTTAATTAAAAAAGATTTCGTAAGTTTTCGAAATTACTGAAAAATCTGTGGAACAAATAAGAGTTTATAGACCGACTACTATATTATTTAGTTAATGGTGCCTACGACTTCGTTCGCGTAGCGTATTAATATTATAATCTAAGTGTTTGTGTTTGTCAGAGTGTGTGTCATTTGTTATTGTATGCTTGCATTGTGCTGAAATTCCGATTTCCCATAGGAATGAGCGATATTATCGTAGTAAAAAGTGTTTTTGATGTTGACCAGGCTTAGTATCTAGTAGTAGTAGTACACCATAAGAAGTTTCATTACGTATCTGTCCATCAGTTTCGGAGATTAGCCCGGACAAACAGACAAACGGACAAACATACAAACAAAAAATTAAAAAAACATTGAAATGTGTTCTAGTACTGTTTCAACATCGCCCCCTATGAATTTTTCGTAAATATATTTAATGTACAGACACGAATTTTACTGTTTTATTATATGTATTGATAAAATGATTTCACCTACCTATTGGATTCATAATATGTATGTATCTATATACTATAATCTATAGTATATTTTATATTCTGTGTACCTTGTAAATTTATATAGGTATACGATTTTGTATTCAAATTCAAATAGTTTATTTAGGAAAACGGGCAGTAATCATAAGACTATGTATACAGTCCTTCGAAACCTGCTGCCAAAGCATACAAATATTTTACTTAAGTCAAAATCAATACAATATTATTACAACATCCAAGAAAGGTTCAGTTCTACGTTATAAATAGATGTTTCTACAGATATTAGGCTTATTATTATTATTATTATTTATTTATTATTATCAAAACATTCTTTTTACAAATTTGTTTTGTGTATTGTCCCGCAAAACTGTTTACACAGTTTGTCTGCGGAATCAAGTATATTAATTATATCATTATATATTAATTAAATCAATATTAGTATTACAGTAATATTTAAATAATTTTATTTTAAATTTTTTTAAATTTGGTTTTATATAGTTATATAAACTAGATAATATACTTCAAAGCGTCTTATCTAAATACAAAAGCGATTCAGCTGCTAGACACACGAGTATGTGCCAGAATTGTTATGTATAATGTACATGGCTCTTTTGTCTGCATTGCTGTGATAGTAGTACCTTCATCCGGTTTACTAAGATATATGGCCATACTTGCAGCTAAATATTAGTTATGATCTGATTTTAAAGATCTCCAGCCGTAAATATACAGAAAAAAGATTAGTAAATATTACAAAATGAAAAATTAAAGTATAATTGATCTTCATGATTTGCTACCAACTAAATTAATGTATACAATTTAACATTAAATAATTTAAAAAAATAATATTAAGAAACAATAAGTGTTTACACTTTACAGACTATATATAACATTAAATGCATAATATGATTTTTACTGTACCCAATAGTGTGTTCCTAAAGTGTAAATTGTATAGTAAAAAGGACGCGTGATGTGTTTTTTTGTAATATTTTTTTTTTCATTTCAGGTAAGTATCGATTCATCAACCTACCGAAGAATTAACGACAGGAAAAAGTAAATTGTATAATGACTGCTAGATTTACCTGTAGGTGGTCAATTAGAACGTCCACTTACTTGTACTGGATTAGTAGTGACTGGTGATATTAGGTTTCCTTTGGAGGGTCAAAAGATGAAGCGGTGTGAAGGTGTTCATAGAACATTTGGCAACATTCGAAAATTACTTTACTTTCAGTGTCTACATTCCCAGAGAAAACAAACATGTAAATTAGTACACAAGCTAAGTGCGCTTAACATCGTGTTATGTTCCTAATGCTCGTCTCGACATTCGTTATACATAATTTATGTGCAAATGAAGTAGTGATCGTAAATCTTCAGTAACCTAGAGAGTTGTTGGCAATTACACAGAACTGGAACAACACTTTATTGTCTGCGGGCCAAGGTTATTAAAACATAAATGTACCAAAAGTTAACTAAAATATTTTAGTAATGGCCTGGTTATATAGGATCATAAGATATTATCATTCGAGCAGATCCCGCAGAAATCGTTCTGCCAGAAATAGCAGCTCACCATTTAATTAATTTTTGTAAGAGGTAGTGCCACACTGCATGCTTGCATGCAGCCGAATTGGGCCGGCACGACCGGGGAGGTACCTCTCGCTTACACGAGACCGGCGTGAAGTGACAGCTGTGCTGTCGCGTTTCGTGCGGTGTGTAAGTAGCCGGTGGCCCATGGAGGTGGGAGGAGAAAGGAGGGCAGCGCATCTGTATAGTCTCTATAGTCTATGCGGATGTCTATGGGCGTCGGTAGTCACGAAAATGGCTCCGACTGCTCGTTTGCCCCCCTATATCATAAAAAAAAAAAAAAAAAAATCTAGCGCCACCTGATGAGTCCAAATGTTCACAAACCATTCTGAATACATTTCTGTTTCAATTCTATCCTGTACTCTGAATCCATTGCAAACTTGTCTTTTTGAAACAGTAGCAATAGTTAAAGATTGAAGCTGCTCCAATTCTGAACATTTTTGTTGCTTTGCGTGTTATGAGTGTTGTAAAAAAGGACAGGGTCGCTCGAAGGCAATTGGCACTAGTGGAGGAAAAATGGCGGAACATAAGCCGATTCCAATGCCAGATATGTAGACAATAAACATTAAAGCCAGATGAAACATGGCGCAGCAGACTAGCTCCACAGTTTCGTTTAAATATCTTTGTTATATTTTTATGTCCTTTTATTTGGCAAAGCAATGAAATGTAATAAATTGCTTTAAAACAATACCTTTCCTTGGCAGTTGGGTAATTAATACCAGTCAAATAAGCAGAAAAGTCAAAATTCAGTCACGTTTAAAAGCCGTATCAAAAACTCATATTTGATGTTATTAAATTTATTATGATAATTAGATAACATCAGTAAAATTATATTGACAGCAACATCCAAGTTGTTTGTGTTCATTCACTGGACCGGAACGTACATTAGATTGATTTAGCTCCAACGGAAAGTTTGCTCATCCGTATTTTTGTCGATCCTCTGATTGGTGCAGATGCTTTTACAACTTGTAATCCGATTCTCTGTGAAGCATTTGCGATCGTCCGACCGCGTCGGATGGGATTTGGATGGAAAATGCTAAACATGTCGGAATTCGCTCTTTTATCACAGCTCGTATACACTTTAACAGCCTATCACGCACTGAGTACGTCCCAGCTCGATTGTCTCAGGACGCTGATCACGTCTTCAGTACGACACAGACTTTCTTATTGTTTGTTTTAAAACGACGTCCTTGGTTCGTGTTCCGCGTGTGTGCGAAGGAGTGTGATGCTTTTGCTACGCACGCATGTTCAATTCAGGTAGATAGGTTGCTTGGTGTGAGTGAAACAAGCGATCGAGTAACGCGGTGCGGTTGCAGTGTGTGTGTCGAGTGCGCAGTGCATGTTTGACTTTTTTTCTTTTTCATTTTACCACATTTTTTTAAATACATTTATAAATAAAAAAAACTAATTTACATATGCTTTTTATTTTTATCCTTAAAGTAGACAAGTCAAATAGTATAAATAAAAAAAAATATAGTTTTATCACATATAGTTCTCATTTTATACATTTTGCAATATCGGCAAAAATCGCCGGCGAACCAGGTAAAGCGCGTATTAAAACGCTCGGCTGTCAAAGTGTTAAATGAGATCAAAAAATTGTCTTTACTTCTGTCTATGTTTACAGCTTATTGCTCATTTATGTGTAATTTTCTTTTTAATAAAGATGATGTAATTCTTTTACGCTTTTTTGATGAAATAATAAGATCTTAAACTGTTATATTGTTTTTTTCCATGATGGACGAGGTAATATTTATTATTTCATGTATAAAACTTTTATATTTATGTGTTTATGGAATATCGGACTCCCAAAACGGCTCGATCGATATACAAACGAAGTTTCGAAACGAACCAGTTCGTGCATCGAGTGGTCTCAGGTCTGTGTGTGGAGCCATGTAGTGGTTCATGTCGATTTGTTAGACGGTCCTTTTTTTTTGTTAACGCAGGATAACCTTGTTAGATGGTCCTATTACAGTGTACAATATGTTATTATATTAACACAGTATTATTGATAATTACAGTGTATTATTAATGAATCGCCAGTGTAGGTATAAAATATGTGTAATAGGTATACCTATACACAAATCAAAAAATTGAAATTTGTATGTGTTGCTTAGATTTTTTTGATGTGTTTATATTTTGGTTAAGATCTGGCTTGTGCGGAGATCTCATTGTTTCTTCTTTTTACGATAAAAGCTACTTACCTACTTCTTTGAGCGTCCGCGGTCATAAGAAACAGAATCAAATAGACTGATGATTAAATGAGCCACTAGTTCAAATAAAGAGAATGAGATTTGATCAGGTGGCTAACTTGATTACAGTTAAAATCTATTTCTTGCCAACGAAACCATGTAGGATCTACCAATGAGATTATTTTTTTATGAAATAATATCAAAAAGCATTCTTTAATTTATTTCATTTATTTAATACTTTAATTTATTTATTTAATAGTGAACATTAAAGTCAGAGGTGAAACCGTTCGTTCGCGATCAACTAGTTGGCCAACCGTGAAATAGACATACGACACACATTAGATCAGGCTAATCATTCTAAGAGCTATCTCTGTAATCTCACGCTACTCCGTAGTTACTCGGGCTCCGGATTGTATGAAACGTGTCGAGAGTAGGGCTGCCAGGTACTACACTACAATATGTCGACAGAATTTTAATAGATCATTATTTTGAGAATGCAGTCGACGACACATACTATACATCATATTTGTATATTACGAAAATGTACCTATTTGGAAAATAACGTACTACGGATTTTTCCAATACGATAAATTTAACTTATGACAACACATGTAATATAGAAAATATGACTTTAGCCAGGTTATTAGTAAGAGGTAGTGCCACACTGCATGCTTGTATTCAGCCGAATTGGGCCGGCACGACCTACGACCGACGAGAACGGGGACCTTTCGCTTACACGAGACCGGCGTAAAGTGACAGTTATACTAACCAGTAAGTCACTAACCGCCTGCTCGTTTACCCCCTATATCATAAAAAAAAGTTATGATTTTTGCCACTTAATTTTTTATTTGTTTATGTTCCATGAAATTAAACGAAGTAAAGCCGTTTTATGATGCGCTAAGCGGTTTCAACTATAGGAGCAGATATAACGTGAAGGATAATCTCGTTGGAAAAGAGGAAATATTGCTCAGCGTAGTATGGAGGTTGTCGAAACTTTCCTTGTAACTTTCATTTACCTCATCATTGCATAACTAACATTAAATCGAACCCAACTGTTTGCAATATGTTTTAATGTTACTGGCGTTATCAAGAATCAAACGATCACGCATTAAAATGTTAAAAAATTGGAGCTGTAACAGGGAACAAAAATGTACCTATATAAATACGCTCGAAAAAATCCCCTTGTCCTGTAATGTATAGTATAAATGAAGCCTTTGAATACTGCATTTTTGATATAACCGCATCGCGACCCCAAATCCCAATTGCGGCGTGTGG
>LUGF01053183.1:82188-93511 GCA_001625245.1 Calycopis cecrops
CCAGCAGAAGTTTCTTCGCTCTGTTCAATACAGGTGTCATAAAAACTCTTTACCGTATAATGAACTTTTAGTAAAATACAAATTACATACACTCAAAGCTAGGCGTAATTACCTCGAAGCTAATGTATTGTATGGTATTGTGCATAATGTGTTTGATTGTATCGATTTAACATCGAAATTGTGTTACTCTGTGCCACGTACTATCTTTAAGCGCAGGGTCCGTCCAGGCACACTCTTCTCAACTAATGTTTGCCGCACAAACTCAGGTCTGAGATGTCCTATACGCCGCATGGTTGACTCTTACAATACCTACTTTATAGACATAGACATATTAGCATGCTCTGGAAATAAATTTAAATGGCTTCTTAAGTCCAAACTCAGTTTATAGTATGTCCAAACTTAGTTTATAGTCACTGTTTTGTAGCAACTATTATTGTTTTCACCGTTTTTTCCCTCTTCTATTTGTCAATGCCGTAATTATAATTATATTACATAATTATTATATTAAGTATATTTTTGTCAAGTGCAATTGTTAACGAAAAATCTCATCTTACCTGTACTGTAATAGCTAATGTTACTTTGAATTTTGTTCAAAGGTTCTTGGCTCACAAGAACCTTTGAACTGTTTTAACATGTGGATAATGTCGTTGGCGCAACATTGTAACTCTATATTAACTTGTTTAGATATAAGTATATTTTATGTTGTAGCTGTTTGTTATCCCTTAATAAAATAAAAAAAAAAAATTAAACGGCTATGATGTCACGTTTTGTGAGATTATATTATGATTGCGAACCATCCGCGCTGCCCAGATAATAAAACGGAGCTATTGTGAATTTGGAATACTTTTATTTGAAAACCTACCATGGACCAGCATCGTCGTGAAGTTGTTGAAGTAAGCAGTGCTGACGTCCCCCCTTTTAAAAAAACATGGCTGAGGTATCTGCCTCGGTATATATATCCCATCAAAAACAACATAAAACCAAGTCTCGTTCTCATAAATCACTCCACATCTATCCGGAAGGACTTTGGTCAGAAACCAGGCTGCTGGCCGGCCGTGTTGTGGTGTGATACATACTGAACAATCGTAACATGCGATGGCCAAGTCGATCTATTTATTTAAAACGCAAACGCAAGAAGGTCCCTTAAGTAGGGACTAAATTAAATAACCGACTTGGTATAATAGGGATCTCACAACTTTTGACGGTAAAAAATCTAAGCTGCGAGACTTGGTTTTTTTACAGGAGTTTTTGATGGGATCTCACTTCTTTTTGTAGATAGTCCTACTTTTTTTCTTTTTGATACATGCTGTCGACCATTTTACAAGTTATCATTGAACATAACACAAGGAATTCGTAAAAGGCGTGTTCAGCCTACAGCTTACACAAATATTACCTACTCACTACAATAATACTACTTTAACTTGTTATACACACAAATCACTTTCGCGGATTTTTCATATATACCAACATAAGCACACAAAACATTATGTAAATCCGGAACCACTCAGGTAAATGCACCGGTTTACACACCACACGTAGTACAACAATTAGCGTCCACAAGCGCACGACACAAAGCACCAGCAGACATCACAACTAGTGTATTACCGCCGCCGCAGCTGCAGTGTTCTCAGCGGAACTACAGCTAACGCGACCCGAACCGGTCTCGCGTACAAATGTCATTCTGCATATGTAACCACGTTCTAACGTTATAGGCAAACATCTGCAGTGTGCAAAATGAGATTGTAATATATTTCATTCAGTGGAAAATGTGCAAGCTCACCGGCTTGATAACAATATGAATATTTGACGATAGTTTATCCTATATTCATGGACGTCTACTTTTATCTTCTTTGTTTCTGTCCTAGTCTTGTTCTGTTTCTATATCAGATGTTATATGGGTCGGCTGCCTATCTACAGGGATTTGGTGCAAATTGATTTTGTTGTAGCTATTCCGGGGTATCTATACATATAATAAATCTGTAGAAGGGTCAATTCTGTACATTGAAAATATTGAAAAAACTAGCGACCCGCCCCGGCTTCGCACGGGTGGACATTTATTTTTTAAGCTCTCTGAAAAAAAAATTATGTTTTGTATGTATGTTTTTATAGGTTTTTTTTTCGTGTTACATTTCTATGTTTCGTACCTGCTTAACTCTTATTTTTGTTTTTAATTTTTAATTTTAACGACTTTACTTAATGCTTCACTATCCCCCTCGACGGATCTCCACCTTGTCGTGGTAAGGGGGCTTAGTAGCCGTGGCTTGGACAACCACGGTGAACCAAGAGGGATCCCGGGTGGGGACGCGTCGGGTGGGCTTCGCTGGGGCCCGCTCTGGATGCGTCCATGGAGGAGGGGTCGCGGGAGGAGAGGTGTCTCGGTGTGTCGTTGTCGTGCACCCTATCTTCCGCGACTGAACGGGGGCAAACCGTCTGTTGCGTTGGCGGTGGGGCCGCAGAGGAAGAGGAGATGCGGTGTGTCGTTGCCGCCCTCCCTGTCCTCTGCGGCCCCACCGCCAACGCAGTGGTTGGTCCGCCGCCCAGCGGATGGGACCAGCCAATGCCGGAGGTCCTCCACCCGTCCCTCTGAATCAGCAGATGGCGGCGTGGCACCAGGGGTAAGGATGGGAACCTGACCCCATTGCACGGTTCCAACGTGGAGTTAGGGACTGTTCAAAGGAAGCCGGACAGTCCCTAAGGAGAAGGAGTCTGGCCTTTTCACCGAGGCCAGCCTGTCGCTGGAGACGCCCTGTTGCTTTCAGATCGGGGGCCCTCCAATCATAGCGGCTGAAGGCACCCGCAGGGGTTTAGTCGGTGGGGGCAACCCAGTTGTCGAGCCCGACACAGTACCCGGTTGAGCCACCCGGGCTCCTGGGTAGCGTGCGTAAAGGTATTCCTCTGCGTCAACAAAAAAAAATGCTTCACTATACAGTTGTAGATGGCATTAAAACATATTGGTTTTCAGAAGCTCCTACTCGAGAAAGTGCAACATATAATTGGCCATGAGAAAAGCATTCCATTCCATTATAGGACTTCGCGCCAAAATTCCAAATTCCACCGTCACCACCTAGATCCTCCGAAGTCTACTACTGTGCGCTATAAGCGCAATTTCATCCCACGCACCATTGCAATATGGAATTAGCTGCCCCTCTCGGTATTTCCGGACCGATACGACCTAGGGATCTTCAAGAAAAGAGCTTATTCTTTCCTCAAAGGTCGGCAACGCATCTGTTAGACCTCTGGTGTTACGGATGTCTGTGGGCGTTGGTGTTCACTTTACATCAGGTGACCTAACTGCTCGTTTGCCTCCTATGCTATAAAAAAAAAAAAAGCACTCTTTTCTGAGATCGATGCCTACCATTGAACTAGTTCGACCCTGGGATTTATTTATTGTAAGGCCAACGATACCTTGACGGGAAACTGTAATCTTTTAAAGGAAATAGGCAAATCTGTAGGTATCTTCGGGATCCGCGGAATGTGAGCGAGCTGTCCAGTCGCCGGGTCGGTGACGATGGCCGCTACAATCACATTGGCTCGCAATTCTTTTTAGGGCTGAAGTTTCTTAATAGCATAACGGGCGTGCCTACTATTGATTTCAGTTCGTGGAGTGGCAAGCCGGCAGGATTGAGTGAGTTTAAAAAATCTTGTGGATAGTGAACTGTATCTTCGGTGTTACACACGGTGTCGATGGATTTAAAACATTTAAAATCACCGGATACTTTTTCAATAATAATACTGGTCAACAAAATAACAGTTTTTGCATGTAACAAGAAAACTTTTGTCTAATTTGATTTAGGACAGGAATAAGGACAATGAAAATAAAGTCAGAATTATTGTAATACGAATAGTTTTTTTGTTATTTGACTTCATTAAATTTTGACTTCATTAAATTTCACAAAATTAGAGTTTTTATCAACAAGAAGAAGTTATTCCGTCATTTTACAATAATAATACAAATGTAACTTTATGATTTTCTCCTGTATTTAGCTTCAGGAATGTCTCGTTGTAATGTCCAACAGTAGTCCGCTAACATCCGTGGACTCCACTTGCCCTGATATCATTTTTATATTAAAAATATCTTGATGGAATCGGTCACTGTGTTCGTCGCTAACGGCGCCCAAATTTTCGGGAAAGAAGTCCAAATGTGAATGTAAAAAATGAATTTTGAGCGACATATTACAACCCAAAGCCTTATAAGAAGATAACAGCTCCTCGACAATACTTTCGTAGTTACTGGATCGGTGATTTCCGAGAAAATTCGAAGTCACTGTCATGAAAGATTCCCAAGCCTATTTTTTCTAAATCACTAAGCTTTTCTTTAAACTTTTCATCTTTCATCAATTCACGGATTTGAGGCCCAACAAATATGCTCTTTTTAATTTTTGCATCACTCAATTTTGGAAATTTTTGTTGCAAATATGAAAAACCATCGCCACTCCGATCCATAGCTTTACGAAATTTTTCATGAGCCCAAGTTTTATGTGTAAAGGTGGTAGAAATATATTGTCAGGCTGCACTAATCATCATCCTCCATGTTTAATATTTTTTTGCCCTGGAGTTAGAGATTGCCTTTAGCAGATGGTAGGTCTTTAATTTTACTTTTTGTTTTAATTGTAATATTTTTTTGGTATCAGCCTTTGGTATCAGTCAGGCAAAAGTAACAATCAGATGAATGATTCGTTTGTTCCGTCCAAATCATGGGACTTGCAAAAGGCATAGATCGAGATTTGAGATTTTGAGATAGAGAGAGAGAGATTCTGGCCCATCCAATAAGAAGACAAACACAACAGAAGTGTGGAACCTACGCTTTGTCCTGTTGCCCGACACCAAAGCCAAAATACTGTTTGTATAACTTAGTTACTAAAGGTGTCAAATTTCTTCGCTGAGTTTTAAAAGTAATGTCGCCACAAATATAACAAAACTTGTCAGGGTCATTTTTACACTTTCTTGACATAATTTAAGAAATACTCAATTGAAAAAAAACCAGAAAAACACAACTTTTTTCAAATAATAAAGTCTCCGATTGTGAGAACGACACGTAAGGTGGTAGGTAGGTTATTCAAAGACAGTAAGTACAATTCTTGTTACAAAATTTTGTTGACCAATGTAATTTTGTTAATTTCATTTACTGCATCGTTTCTCTGTGCCACTATTGCTCTCGAACAGAGCCAATTAGAAGTTCGTTCTGTTAGATTTTCGATGTCGGGGTAGATTGTGTCTACCAGTTTTTGTAGACTGTGAACAGTTTGAGCCAATTTATTGTTTAACAATACTTGGGAGCTGTTTGGGACTGGAGTTGGTAATTTTCCGTCACCAAGTTGAAGTACATATTTTTTGAGGAAAATTGCTATCACGGTTATTATTTAAGTGTGCTCTCATATTGGTGCGCAAACTGAGTGTTTCAATAGATAGCCACAAAGGAGATGATTTAAGGCACGCTTTAATAACGTCGGCACGGCACGTGTACCTTTAGTTATAACCAGAAAAGTTTGTCGAAAATCTCCAGCTAAAACAAAAGTTACACCTCCCATAATGTTACCACAGCTCCTAATGTCTTGTAACGTGCGGTCTACTGCTTCTATATGAGCTCTATGGCTCATGCTGCACTCATCCCAAATAATAATTAGTGACGTATCCCTCCCCTGCGGTTTCGCCGTGCGAGTCGTGCGACATATCGGCCGGCGGCCATTATGCATTTTAATACCAATTACAATTTTAAATTCGTAATATCTTTTGAATGGATTGTCTGATTGTAATAAAGTAAAAAGTAATTTATAGCTATTGAAACAATTTTGTTCAATAAATAGTTTACTTGGATAAAGATTAGTATTTGACGATAATATGACCAATAAACATAGGCTAATAATTTTAATTACTTTTATTCTATGGAAAAGTGGTTATAATGGCTAAAATATAATTGTTTGGTTTATACTATCGGACTTTTTTGTAGGCATTATTGAGCTCTACAACTTTTCTATAGAAGTCAATCATACATCTCTAACCATTTAGGCAGCGTTCGCGAGAATCGTTAACGTATGGCAGTTTTTTCGTCGACTTACTCCACAATTTTCACTACCACGAAAAATCCTATCTATTTTCCGGGATAAAATATAGCCTATACGGATTCGGAAGAATCCCTCTAAGTAATGGTAAGAGAAATTTTGAAATCGGTCCAGTAGTTTTTGAGCCTATTCAATACAAACATACAAAAATACAAAAATACAAAGGTTTCCTCTTTATAATATTAGTATAGATAAATAGCAGGGTGTTACTGGATCGATACCAAACCCAAATATGCAATAAAAAAATTTTTGTCTGTCTGTCTGTATGTTCAGGCATCACGTGAAAACTAACGGTTCGATTTTGATGAAACTTAGTATAATTATACCTTATTATCCTGGGCATAAAATGGGATACTTTTTATCCTAAAAAAATACGTAGAAAAAAAATAAATCCATCCACGCGAAGACCAACATCCGCGCGGACGGAGTCGCGGGAGGAAGCTAGTACAATATAAGAAGGTAGCGTAACCTAATATAAATAATATGTAGGGAAAGAATTAATACATTCGCTTCCCTTTCTTGCACTCGGTTAAATAAAGCAAAGCCTCTACATATATCTAATACAAAATGCTGATGTCGACGCGGTGGCGTATTGGTCGGTGAATTGACATGTTTACAAACGCACGGCACGTATGTAAACAATTATCACAACACGTCGCCGCCGCCAATGTATACATGTTATTATTAATTACCAAATTATATGTATATTCATGAATAAATATTATTAATATAGATATGGACATTGGATATTGGTTGTGTTCTAGTTAGTACGGATAAACATCCTGCTACATTTATTAATAAGAAATAATAGAAAATTCATTAGAGGTTACGCAGGGGAATCATTGAGTTCGTATCAGCAAACATGCTATACTGTGTACGTTCCACTGGAGCGTACTACGTCCACTACTAAGTAGCATTGTTGGATAGATTACAGCTTTCACTTCGATCAGAAAACCCTATGAATGAAAATGAAAATGTTTTTATTCAAAATAGAATTACAGGAATTATTTTTTGAACGTCAACAATTATATCTACCACTTAATGCCTGATTTATCAATTTTAATTACTATATCAATAATATATCATCTAGCGATGGTGTTGTGACAAACAAGCACAACACTACAACAATATAACACGGATTATAAATGTGTAGAGCGGCGCCACTAACGCGTCAGCTAAATAATTAGCCATAGCCGTTATAAAGCGCAATCCATTAGGCTTATTGCTCTCATTATAATCCGTCCACCCTGTCAGGGTCGACACCACGCTTTTTTATCTAAATCTATATTAAAAGAACAGATTAGACTACAGAGAGACATTTCTTAAGTAGTTGTAATATGCAGTGAGTGTTCTTTTATTTTGGGAGTATTCTCAGTGAAAGTCGTGAAAGCGATTTTTCTATAAAAATGTTTTTTTACATACTTTACAAACTATATATAGCTATGTAGAACATCCACATAGATAGTTGTGTAATGTGCGTCAGTAGTCTTCAAAATGATCGTGTGCCTCCTTATTTCATAAAAATATTAATACGTGCGGTTGACAAATATCAAATGACAAAACACAATACCAGTTCTAGCAACACTTTACGTTGCGTGTAATGTAATCGATCCTAGCCATAACTTTAATTAAATTTACTTTATTATAATTTATTTAATATTCGAACTATACATATTTACAATACACAAACGTGGATGATATTTATGTAGTATTTATATTTCAATATAGCTCTCTTTTATTCTGGTCTGCCTTATTTTCAATACCTGAGATGTGTCAACCCTAGCCACACAAGCGCTGTCGATATTGATCGAACATAAACTGTAAAGGCTTCAATATGACCGCAGTAAACTCACGTAAACGCCATATTTATTAATTTTATGTTAAACATTATCACGGTACGGACGAGTACAACGTTTATATTATCCAGTGCTCTAATAAAATAAAAATTAAATCAATTAAACATTAAAGTGATGTTAACAAGTAGAATATTAAATAAATCGTTGACTCCTGAATATTCCAAGTCAAATTATGTTATGGAGTAACAGTTAGATGTAGGTGCCTCGTGAGTCGTGACCGACGGGCACTCGCACGGTCACGGTCAATCCGCTACGCCCGGGATTGTGAATGTACATACTATAATTTCAGGATCGAAAAATATTGCCTTGTTGGCGGAGACTGGACTGGACATAGCCAGCAGTCGCAGACGTCATGTTGATGCTAATAGTAACAAAACCTCATCTCTAAGGTATACCTCTATAAAGATCAGTCAACGACGAAGTCACTACTAGTACTACGAGCAATCTGATGTAGTGGCCGTATTAGAGCTTCTCTTAGCTATCACGGCGTACAATCGGGTTGAGAAAGAATTGTAATACAAGTACATGCACTCGTGGTGCACTGAACCTTCTTGATAAATCCACGACTATTCGAAAGAAGAATCTTAAAAGCAGCAGAAGAAAACATATAATCTACAATCTGCGTGTTCTTCGTGGCAAGCAGTAGTCCACTCTTCTTGATACCGGTTATGAGCGATCACGTCCGAAAAAAAACTAATTATAATTTTCAGGTTTACATAAAAGTCGAAAAAAGCAATAACACTTAGATCGGACTAAAGTGTTATTGGGTTTGTTAAATTTTATTATAAACGCAATCCATTAGGGTTATTGCTCCAATTATAATTCGTCTATCCTGTCAGGGCTGCGTTGTTTTATCTATAATGTATAATATAATAAAAAAATTAATGAGGCATTTCACGTCCGAAAAAAAAACTCATTTATAATTTTCAGGTTTACATAAAAGTCGAAAAAAGCAATAGCACTTTGGTCGGACTGAAGTGTTATTGGGTTTGTCAAATTTTATTATATGCGCAATCCATTAGGGTTATTGCTCCAATTATTATTCGTCTACCCTGTCAGGGCTGACACTACGTTGTTTTATTTATAATGTAAAATATAATATAATTTAATAAACACAATAATATTTTTATCCGCCCGGGAAACCTCATAACTTAGCTTTTTGCTGAGCTTCTCGCTCAACTAGGCGTACCAACACTGGCACTGGGGCACACTAATATAATAAATATATTTTGCACTTTATTACATATATTTATTTGAACAACCCGTGCTAAACCGCACAAAACGCAAAAGCATATTATAGTTGATGGAATGCATTGCCACTTCTTGATAGAAACTGATGAATGATAGACACTTTTATTAAATAATATACTTTTTTATACTATTTTCACTTTTTATTAACTAAAATTACTAATAACCTAATAACATAGTCATACTTATTTATTAATCACTTGACACGCCAACAGTGTACATATTAAAATAATTAATAAATTTAATAACTTTTTACAATATTTAATAACATGGTCATGTTGAGATAAAATTACCCAGTGTATACCTCTTTTTACCCAACTACGGCGAAGCAAAAAAGAGGGTTATGATTTTGACCAATACTTATGTATATACGTTGGTCTCTTCCCATGTAGCTTCTAAAAAACTTATCACAATTAGACAAGTACGACCTCGTTGGAAGCGTCTTAACTGTCCGCTGGTTATGGGCTATGTAAAGTTTTATTAAATTGAATGTGGCAAAAAATGTGTGTGTAGGGGACAAAAGTAACAAAAAATAATTCCTAATTATGTCATGTTTGGTGTTAAATGACAGGTTTTAATTGTCACATTATAAAAATATACATTTTGTTACCTATAGCTTGCCAGTTAGATTACATTCACCCGTTAACTGATAATAGTTTCTAAAGTCACGCACAGATATAAGGGCCAAACATTTTTTCTTCAAATCTAACCAATACACGATTTTATTAAAGCCTTTTTGTAAACATATATTAAAAATAAATATCCATAATAATTTTAAAAAGAGTTACAAAATTAAAATCTCACGTCCTCCTGTTTCCCTTAGAATTAGGTTAGTTGTCTGATCACGGCTATCTTCTGAAAACCACAAAGCAATAAACATTATTAAATTCTTAAAGATCTTGTTTTATATACATTTTAGATCGTGATTATCAGTCGGTTTTAGTTTTGGAACTTATTTAAGATGCAAATTACTTTCGTAGCCATCTCGTAGCGCGTTCGTAGGCGTCGTAGCGACGAAGCAAAATTGGTTACAACAAATTAACATGAAAGTTTTCTAATAAGAAATCCTTTTATATTTTTTTTTTAGGGAAATTCATTTATGAATTTTCACCGCACCTGAGGTCCCATGAGGTAAGATTATTTTAATAATACTAGGAGTTGCCAGAGCAGTTTTACATTTTTCAAACGTTTCACTACCATCCGAAACATTTTTAGGCATATGGCCTTTCCTCCTCTACTTCAATGAGCCACCGGAAACTTAAAATCCGTATGAAACACAACGACGTAACTGCGTAACTGACGTTTTAGGACAACGCGTCGCGGTATAGTGTGAGCGACAAGTACCTCCCGTGCGTAATTGTGGCCGGGAGGTACCTCTCGTAAAAAAGTTTTACTCAACCTGATCTCATTAATCAACGGGATTAAATGGCGCCCAAACGGTTTGTTTTCCCAATCCTCACCAACACTATTCGTTTGTACACAAAGCATTTTCCCGAGCTAACGGTCAGAACTTTTCCAGCCAACAAACATTTCGTTGACTCTCAATTTGTGAGTTCGACGTAATTGGGCGGAGACCAAAAGGAAATTTAAATGCCGTAACGTCCGGTAAGTGGCAGCTGTGCTCAGGCTTAATTAAAATTAAAAAAAATACATTTGGCAACAAACTGTAACTTGGACGTCGTCCAAATGTAGATTGCTTTCTTAGTAAGTTGCCATTGCTCCATTTCGGACAAGTCCAGCGCGACTGGTGAAGTACCTCTCGCTCATATAAAACAGACAAAGTGAGCGAAAACTATTATGAGATTGCGTCAGCAAACATGCTATTTGTATGACACAAGTACTGACACAGGTACTGACAAAGGTACTGACACAGGAAAGTGGAGTTATGCTGCCACAAACAGCTCCATTTTCCAGCACTACGCATAGCATTTTACAGTATTATTTATTTCTATCGGCTGTCCTTGTGACGTTTGTCTTAGAACTACTAGTATAAAGATCCCCAAGGATGACGCACGGAGTGATTCCCATTAAAGTCTCAATAAGTTTAAGATGCGAAGTCAATAAATCAGTGAACGCAATACTGAACTCGGAACGTGCAGTTAAAATATCAAAAAAAAAACTTTCAACGCCACATCCTCATGTGGCACATTCATTTCTTTT
>LUGF01053188.1:4383-20102 GCA_001625245.1 Calycopis cecrops
TTCTTCGAGAAATCGTTACCGTCGTTTAATTAACATAAAAGTCCATAACCACAAATGAAACAATTTCTGTTTTTAATTTTTAAATAGAATAATTGATGACTTTCTATGAACGTACAATAATAAAAACCGTCTCATATAAAAGATTATTAATTATGAATTATGAATTCGTACAAGAGGTATCAAAAACACATTTGAAATATTGGTACAGTTATTTTCAACATCGTATCTAGTAGCTAACTGCAACAACCCGCTACCCAGCAGTCATCTAGAAAACAATGTTTTTACTATAGCAAAATTACTTGCACTACATACCTCTTGTACCTACGGGGAACATCGTAAGATTGCCTTTGTACGGTTTCATTTAGATCAAATAATCGAATTTTTAGTTTGTAAGTGCTAAGGCGGGTAATTGAGAAACCGTGGGTAGAGAAATATAGTGTTGCCAACTACCTCCAAATTGATTACGACATTATTTGCTGTGCACATGATTATGACATTGCTTATTTATTAATGAAAATTCATAAGTACTAAATATAAGAACGTCACTACACAAATATTCGTCAGGGAAGACATGGAATAAGATTTCTATAGGAGTGGTACCCGTTAATTTATATTTTAGATAATATCTGTTCAGTACTAATAACATTCTTATCGCCTATTCCTATTACTGATACTAACTGCCTTACTAATAAAAAATCCTTATACAACCGTTGTAATGGTAAATAGTTATACATTGTATAAATATTTATACAACAGATATACATCGTTCTACTAATAAACTGTGTATAGCCATTGTACAATTTTGACATGTATAAATAGTGATGCAACGTCAATCGTTTCAATTACGGTTACGTTTTTGGCTTTATATTTTGATTCCTGGCAATTTATAGCAAGGAAAAAAGTTACTTGTCAAACATTATTTGTCAAAATAACCTATTCGATTGTGATTTTTTATTGAATTTTAATTTTTAACTATGGATATAATAAAAAAGAAAAAGTGTCCTAATTGGGAAGATAAAGAGAAAGTGAGTTTATTATTTTTTGTTCATATTAATGAATAATTGCCATATTAACCATTATAATGATAATATTATCCTAGCCGATTTCGATTGATTGCGATTGAGCTAACCTGGGCTCAAATTAAAGGTTACGCAGCGCATCATAATACATCTCCGCCATTCAGCACAAAGAAAATGATGACTCTATTAAAAGTAACCTGCGGGAAAGTTACGAAAGATGACTGGGCGAAGTTGGTCGAAAAAACCAAAAATCTTATTTACAAAGATTTTGAGCGAGATATCAGAGTTGATAATATAATTGACAAACATATAATTATACATGTTGGTGACGATGACGACGAAGACAGCATGTCCTCAAGTGAAAGCGAACCTGAATAAACATGTTCATTTGTATTTAGACATTAAATACTTCTAAATGAAACTCTCGCATTTGTCTTTTTCTTAAACACATTCCAAATAATTCAAATAAAATAAATTCAGACAATCAAGTATTCAAAATCTTATAATCCAAAATAGTTACTTTTTTCCCATCACTAGTCATGACTATTTGACACAATATGTCAGAAACGCATTCTCTCAGCGGCCGTACTTTAGCTCATTCTGTTGTATAAGGGTTGTACAATTTTACTATGAAGTTATACAACCTCTGTTCAGTGTTTAAGAAAAATATTTTTTATTAGTCAAAAAATAAATATACATGTTGTATACAATGCTTATACAAAGAAAAAAAGTTTTATTAGTAACACTAAGTTTCTAAAACGCTTACCATAAAAATCCTTAGCAATACTCTAATTAATGAGCTCTCGGCTCCCAAATCGAAGTGAAACATTATAGACTTACCGCTGTTTGTAATTTTTTTTAACTTTTTGTAACTTACCGCTTTACGTCTTACCGCTATGGATGTAGTTTTCTTTTCAATACAATACTTCAATAACCTGCTACCCAGTTTTATCCTTCATTAAATCTGCTAGCGGTCAAATTAATATGCATAGTCACTGTCCAAGCTATATCGACTTCTTTACGTCCCTGGCAGAAATAGAGTGGGTTAACTGGCCACGAGAACCCAGTTCCTTTTCTATTTCCAACACAGCGAATGACCGCCACTGTATCTAGACTATCGCCACGTGTTTTTTTCCATTTGCTCATTACTTTGATTTTTTTAGCAATCCTGCACGATCCCTCATGAGCTTCAGGTTATATATAACAGGGTCGGGTCAACAAATTGGCTACATATTATTACGCTATCACCTACGGGGTAGGAGCTGTGAACTGTGAAGAATTGAGAACCTCCATTTCTAAAGTCCTGCGGGCGGAAGTTAAAAAAAATATAAAAAATTGTCAATTCGTGTAATTAATCTAGAAATAAAACGATTAACACTAAAATATTGAATCAGAAACTGATGGACGAGAACCCAGCGGAGTGGATCGTGATCAACCCGAAGTCTATCACAATGGGTCAGCTGTACGGGCAGTTCGACCCCGTGTCACACGAGTGGTCCGACGGCATCCTCGCCATAAGCTATCGCGCCTTCGCTGTCTCCACCAACGATAACAGGTCTGTGTTGTTGTATTCATTCAATTTTTTTCATGGTATAAGGGGGCCAACAAATATAAGAAGCCATATTCATGTCTACCGACACCCATAGACGTCTGCATAGACTTAATGGTCGACGCACACATATCAACTCGGAAAAAGAACGTAACCGTATCGTCTTTCGGCTAGCAGTCAACCAGGCGAAACTTATATGCTTACGTTACGTATGAACGAAACGTAACCGTATCGGCACCGCCTATACGTAAACTCAGCTACGCCTAAGCGCGCGGCGACGCTTGCTCTCTAGCTAAAGCCAAATGGAGCGACCACATACGCCAAGTAGCGGGCAGTGACTTGAGATCTATCTTCGTAACTGTTCAACTACAAAGAAAAAGCGCTTAAATTCGCTGGACATTTCTGAAGAATTCGATACATTTATATTACAGACAGATTACAAGGTTGATAAAGAGACACTAGCAGCAGTTCCGAGATGCGAGCAGTAGATTGACCGTCTTCGCGTTTATTGAAAGAGATCATTGTCCGGCAGTGGATCGACAAAGGCTGATAATGATCACACTAGAATGACACAAGTATACTAGTGTATGTAGACAAGGAGCAGATCACCGCACACATATCAATTCAAAAAGGGATCGTAACCGTATCACCTCGAGCCGTTAAATACTCTTTGTATAAAACTCCATACTGCAAATGACACTTATGGGAAACATAACGTGAACGCCTCGCTTCGGAACAGGCCACCGAACCGCTATCTTAGCGCTTACAGCGATCCGTCAAACAGGCTTCAACATATGTTGACGCCTGGGCGTCAACCACGACTGCCCCAGTGCTTACGGCTCACCTAGGTGTAGCCGAGGCGGTGCCGATATAGTTACGTTACGTTTATACGTATCGTAAGTATATTGACATCGCCTGTTTACGCCTGGTTAACACCTGGTTGACTCCTAGGCGAAGGATACGGTTACGTCCCCAGTCCGAGTTTATATTTGGGCGGTGACCATAAAATGCAGCTAATTGTCTTTTCACATGAATCTAGGAAATGGCTTGTATTCGATGGACCCGTGGACGCTGTGTGGATTGAAAATTTAAACACCGTGCTAGACGACAATAAGAAGCTGTGTCTCATGAGCGGCGAGATCATTCAGCTGGCTCCCACTACGAACTTGATTTTCGAACCAATGGACCTCGAAGCTGCCTCGCCAGCTACGGTGATTATCTTACTAACTTTCAATTTATAACATATATTTCTGAGTAATTTATATTTTTTTGCCTTTCTTTCCACTTTTTTCCCTTAAAGTGTGCCACATTTAATTTAATATGACGCCACATGGCCTACAATCAGCAGACAATTTAGATTAATTATAAATGGCATCTTAAAACAATAATATTTTAGATCTCAGATTAATCTGTATGCAAGAATTATTCTTGATGCATGTATGTATTAAATAATTTTTAATATACTATTTTATATATTATGTCCTACATAGCTCTGAAAGCCAATATACAACAATTAGAAATAAAAATTAAAAACAAAAAAAAAAAAAAAATTTAGTTAAGCCGTAAGAAGAAACCCTCGTATTTTTTGGGATTAAGAAAAAAGAGAAAGGATACGAAAGTCAAGCTTCTGTGATTTTTGATATAAAAAATAATATCATGACGATAACTTATCAAAAATGGAAAATATAGCCAGTTCACAGGATGGGAAAAAATCTAATAAAATTAAGCCTGGCAGTATTACATTTACATCGTACAGCAGAGACTAGAGGTTCATAAAAATAAAAAAACACTATCAAATAGTAACAACTATATGAAAAAAAAAATACCGCCCTGCAACCCTCTACCACATGAAGTCCGGGAATGTCAGACATTGTCACTTTTCAAGAAAAAAATAAAAGAATATTATTTAAATCAGACCGATCGAAGACGCAAGTTCTTAATATTACAAAATTCTTTATTTTAAATAACGACATTTTAGTATCTAGGTAATATACAAACACTAATAAAAAACACATTAATGATAATAGAATGAACCTAAAAAGTTTCTCGGATGGCAATCTCCGAATAGAAAAATATTCAACAAAATCAATTGCATTTTAACAAACCATAACGCTTATAAAAAAAATGACATCATAAAAACCTTCAATTTCTACACTGATCATATAATGATAAATTATTGTGAAATAAGCCCTAACTCTACATCAAAGAAAAGAAAAATAAAATCTGCAAACTACACTCGAGTAACACCTCCAATTTCAAAGAAGAATACTAACTGCAGGAAAGATAAATTTATGAGAGCAGTTAGTACTTCTACACAAGTGCAAACCCAATATATTAGGTTGGGGAAAAAGTTTCTTCGCATTTTTTAAGAAAATTCAAATGATTTTTTTTAATAGTTTATTTATTCAGAGTTCAGAATCAATGGTCCTGCCTGGTAGTAACAGCTCATAATTAATAATGCCCTTTCATTCCCACCACACACACAGCATCACCTTGTTGCGAGTTAGCCCGGGTTTCGCCACAGTCTGTGAAGCCTGACCGGCCTTTGACTATGACCTTTTTGGACGTTCTTATCGTACGTGATCCACTTTTCATCTCCAGTTATCAGCCTTTTCAAAAATGGCTCGGTTTCATTACGTCGTAATAAAGAATCACAGACGAGTACACGATTCATTAGGTTTCTTTCAGTGAGCTCGTGGAGTATCAAAATATCGAGCTTTTTTGTGTACCCAGTTTTTTTCAAATGCGCCAAAACTGTTTTGTGGTCAATCCCCAGTTCTTCAGCTACGTCGTAACTACTGGTATGCCGATCTTGCTCCAATTTTTCAAAAATGGCATCAATTTTATCAGTAATAGGGCGACCAGAGCGACGTGCATCTTTGATATCAAAATTTCCGCATTGAAAACGCTTAAACCAAATTTGTGCTACTCTCACAGACACTGCACTAGGTCCATAACAATCGCAATTTTTTTTCGCGGCATTTTTACCTTTTTTGTAGTAAAATTTAAAAATATATCGAATTTCTTCATTAGATTCACTCATTTTGAGAGTACGAAATACGAATGAAAAACACAACAATTTCCTAATTTTAATTTGGATTTTTTTTTAATTTAGCCTTTTTAATGATACCAAAACCAGCCAGATACAAATACTATAGCCAAAGAGATTTTATTAAAAGCTCATACATACTATAATGCGAAAACACTTTTTCCCCAACCAATTATATCTTAGAAATACAGTTACAAGAGTTTTAAATTTTTTTATCGCGGAATAAAAAACATGTCAACCACTACATCAGCGACGAAACGAAAGATCTTATAGAAAAACGAAAACGCTTATACAAGGCAAGAAGGACAAGAAAAGTAAAGTTGGAAATAACAATAATATATAAAATAATTAATAGAAATATCAAACAACAAAAAATCTAAATCTACGTTCACAAATCACCTACGAACGTTTTCTAAATAATACAGGAGCGCTACGATAGTCTTAGAAATAATTCAGTAAAAAAACAGAATAGATAGAAAGATAAAAATAAACAGAGAAAAATACAAACAAGACGCACACATTACTACTAGCTGCACCCCGCGGTTTCACCCGCACAAATTTCGATCCCGCGGAATAGAAAATCATGCCATGGCATACCATACGAACATTTTTTCGGTATAGGTAATAACTACTCTGTGTTAATCCAAGTTACCATTTGTGTGTACCAAATTTCATGAAAATCGGTTCAGCTGTTTTTGCGCGAAGGAGTAACAAACAAATTAACGTACAAAATTTCGCATTTATAATATTAAGTAGAATTTTCATACTTATTTTCTTGTTATAGGTGTCCAGATGTGGAATGATATACTTGGAACCTCAGGGCTTAGGATGGAAGGTCTTATTAGAGTCTTGGCTTCGTACTTTGCCGCCGAAAATACATGGATTTAACAGAAATATTGTTCGATCAATGTTCTATAGATTCATGTCACCACTACTTTGGCTCGTGGAAATATCTGGTCTAGTCAAGGTAAGGAAACAGAGGTAGGCTCTTATAACAATAACAACAACACATCTTCACGCCACTTCCCTAATCGTATGCAGAGAGGACGGAATGCTATTATAATATCACGAGCATGCTTCTTACACTCTCTTCATGTAAACATACCAGTTCACACCACATTCAGGCAGTACTCGGATTAATCTGATCATGGCATTCCAGTATACATACGTCATAACGTACCATAGTTGGTTCCGACATGTAGATAGAATAGAAGGTTAACAAACAGATATAAAACAGGAATGTGGAAGGATGTAGGTGCCGGAGAAGACTATTGATATTAATTTTACATATTTTTTCCATTCTATGATAAAATATTGAACTATATTTGAAAATAAGCGGGCTTTAACCCGGTCTACATGCCAGATCCGAAGTAAGAACGACCTTCTCCCATCTGTTAACCAGGTGAAAAATGTATTTTTGGAAATTAACTATGTTTTTTAACGTTTACCAATAAGGTTGCGATAAAAAATGGTCAAGGTCAAGTTTAATTTAAATTTTAAAACCCTAATTTTTGGTAGTAATTGCACCCATCTGTTAACCACGATGTATATATGTTAAAATGTAGGAAAATTTATTACGAGTTAAATAGTATAAGGTTGCCTGAGAAAATATGGTCAAGGATAACGGTTGCCAGGCTTTGAAGTTTCAAAATGGTTTTAATAATCTTAAAAACTAATAATAATATCTCGCTCAAACCAATTTTCGTTGAAAGCTTCCTTTAAGATCTACAGCATAATATTATATTTTTTAAATTTCTTACGCTCTTAATCCTGGTTAACAGATGAGTGCAATTACTACCAAATTTTAAGGTTTTAAAATTTTAATTGACCATTTTTTATGGCAACCCTATTAGTAAACGTTACCAAACATATTTAATTTCCAAAAAAAAAAAATTTCATCTGGTTAACAGATGGGTGAAGGCCGTTCTTACTTCGTATCCTCTACTTACCTATATGCTTAACATTTTAGACACCTATAAAACTTATAATAATAATAATATTTTAAACTGATTCGCATTAATTTTATTTCTTTGGAAAAAATTTCAGCAAATGTATATAACGTCGCGAAGTAACCTCGTGAAGGCGTGCATGAATATTTATGATACCTTTCTGGACGAATTTTACGACGAGAAATATATGGAGCAGATGTCAGATCTAGACGTGAGAGCGCAGCTCGAGGTGAGTTCAACTGCCTTTATCACCAAAGTCATTATTTATCAAGCTGGTTTCATTTTTCGACGCCAGCCCCTTCTGTTAAGCAAAGAATAGATTACGAGACTTTGTATGATTTCTTCTTTAGACTAGGCGAATCTAGCGAGTAGTATCTCTGAGGTTGACTTCGTGCGGTTAATCAAACTAATATTTAATTCAGATGTCTCACGGAAAATTGTTGTGAAAGGCGAGAAATGTTCGCTAGAAAACAAAAAGACACATTTTATTACCTACGTTTAGCTCAGGTTTGACACAAGGTCTAGTTGATTTATTATCTATTGAGTGAAATGATTATGATCTGTTTGACAGTCGAATCTTTCATTATATAGTAATTAGCTATGTGCTGGCTGTAAAATAATTCACTATAGCTTAAGATCATTTCAGGGCGTTTTCTTCTTTTCCTGCATCTGGTCGATTGGCGCTACTTTAGAAAGCAGCGGTCGACCCAAATTCGATATGATGTTTCGTGGTCTTTTAGAAAAGGAATTCCCAACATCGGTGCGTATAAAGTCGATAATATACATATTGAAATATCATATATATTCAGTCATGGATCGAAAAGCTCATATTTTAATTCGCCACAGTATATGTTGCTATTAAACACGATTTATATTGAATACATCATTAATATAGACAACTATTATCGTGAAACATTAATCAAAACAGTTTAGTGAAAAAAATAATATTGTATATAATATAAAAATAATATGTAATAATATTATATTGATTACCAATATGACGTGTATATATGCGTATGTGTGTGTTTCTGTGTGTATGTGTGTTTGACCATATATGTAATATGTGTGTGTGTGTGTGTGAGTTTGTGTGTATGTTATAGTCTCCACTCAAATTGTACATAACATCAAGATACCCTTTCACCAATTAGTCTTTTTGCCTAATCCTCTTGGGTTTGTCGCAATAACCATTCAGTACCTTTTTTTTTACATTTCATACTATTCGAAGGGTAAATATTCAAAATTTTATTAACTTTTTAAATACATAAGGGCCCAAAAATACAAAACATCGATGAATAAAACTGGTTTTCAGACAAAGGCTGCATCACATATATCATAATTTCTTTGTTTTGACAAATTATCGTTTAGATATGTAAGGCTAGCATGTTGTTTTAATATGATAGATTGAATAAACAGTTGGCGTACCGTTAAGGCGCTGTACACATTCGAAATAGGTTTCGCAAAACAGTTTTTTTAGCCAAATGTACGTATACATTTTAGAACAGCAAAAAAATTAAATTGATGTTGATTCTATTTATAAGGAACCTTTGTTTCTTATACACGTTTCCTGTAAATAATAATTATTAATTATCTACAGGAAACGTGTCGTCGTGAATGGGGATCGATCTCACATTACACGAGTTATCTTTTACTATTAAACTGCTTGGCGAACGAACGAGTGAACTTTACATCTCCAATCGAATTTAGTAATTAGTTGTTCCAGATATCTAGTAATAGCTAGAATAGTGTGGGTAGTGACAGAGTATAGTGTAATAATTTTTATTAAGTACTTGTATCCTTTGTGTGATCCAGTTTCAAATTTACACTTAACTTTTCATGTTAAATACATGAAAAGTTAAGTCTTCTGATTTTCTGATATCATATATCATCATCATCATCATCTGATATCATATCACTACACAAAATTTCTACTAATGTTTATTACTATTTATATTTTGTGAAAGTAATTAATATGTTGAAATTTTGCTTGTAATCAATTTAATTATTTGGAGCTAACAAAAACACGTCTACTCGCTGTCACTGTCCAGGGTGGGGGGTCGCACAGACGTGGCATGAATGAGGGCAGCGCCAGATGCGTTATGGCCATATTCACAGACCACATGACACGCGGTGCCATCGTGCATCGTCATAACTTGAGCAAGTTGCCTTACAGCCGTGGCGGCTCGATCGGCTCAGCGGTAGTGTCCTCCTACTCGATTTTTTTGTATACTATATGTTTTAAGTAAAATGTGTTTGCAAACTTAAGGTGATAGACACGTTGAAGTATCCCAAGGAGATATTGAAACCGGAGAAGCAATACATATTCACGTTACCGAGGGATGGACTCGTGTACGACTATCGTTTCATCAAAGAGGTAAATTTATATTTATGTGAAATAAATATGTTGATATAAGTTTAAAAAAAAAAACTATTTTATAAAACCTTAGTAATGATACTTAGATGTAGCCTTGATATCTAATGATAAAAATTTTCAAAATAGAATTTAAAAAAATACATTATGAAAGTCACCAAATACATCTACAAGTTCAGCTAGCGGCTGCAAATTAGCGTAGCTCCAATGTTCTGTGCTAGTGCTGCTACAGCACTGCTGTAGCATGTGACCAACGTATGCTGTTGACGTCAACTCATAATATTGTCCCAGTCATGCCCCTGTCCTGTTCTTTATTTCTTTACTAACGCTATTAAAGAATAATGATGTTTTAAGCTTACGCGAATGTATGATATACTAGCTTTTCCTCGCGGTTTCAAGTATCCTATGTCATTTTTCTAAAACATCTAGGAACATAAGTAAGTGCAAAGTTTCATAATCCGATCCAGTCTACAGAGTACCTTTTTTTGGATATTCAGCAGCCCGTGGTAGCGGCTGGGTTATGCTAAATTCATACCGGCTAATCACTCATTGTGATTTCTCCTCATCCCGTACGGCGGGAACAAGAGCACGCTTACGCACTCAACGCGAATCTGCCGGTATCTGGTCGCTCCCGCAGCCCCTCTACGTGGAGCATGCAGATCCCCTCCACTAGCAAGGCGCGCCAGAAAACACAATGGCGCATCTTACCTCCAAGGTCCCATTCGCTAGGTGGCGGACTAACTCCTAGACCGTCACCCAGGGGCTAACCATTAAATGGCCGCAGAGAACAGGGAAGACGGCAACGACACATCGCATCTCCTCTTCCGCTGCGGCTCCTCTGCCAACGTATCTGACGGCGCGCCCTCGTTTGGTCGCAGGAGACAGGGAGCACGGCAACGACACACCGAAACACCTCTCCTCCCGCGACCTCCCATAGCTGCGGAGGCCAGAAAACTCCGACACCCGCACCCCCACTAGGGCGCAACCAAAGCGGCCCATGGCCAAGCCCACTCGGACCGTCTCCTCCTGAGATCCTTCTTGAATTCACCGTGGTGGTTCAAACTATGGTTACCAAGCCTCACCCCGACAAGGTGAATATCCGTCTAGGGGGAGTCTATGAAGTACCTACTCCAGTGCCCCCAAGGACGTGCTCATTATACGATCTCTTATCGCTGCCAATGATGCTGCTACAGCAGTGGCACAGTACTGGGTGAATAAAATTTGACGAACAATTACTGACTCGAGGAGAAGAAGAAGATGATAATCCGATGAGCAGTTTTGGCGTGAAAGCGTAACAAACAAACTCACATTTATATTATTAGTAGTATTGTTATTGTAATGAGCCTTTAAATAAGTTTTCACTTGTCGCATTACGTAGGGCAAGGGCAAGTGGAAGCCGTGGCAGGACGACGTGGCGTCTGCGCCGCCCATCAGCCGCGACACGCCACCCAACCAGATCCTGGTCACCACTCTGGACGTGGTGCGCTACCTGGCGCTGTTTCAGCTGCTCGTGACGCACGCCAAGCCCGTCATGATGGTCGGCCCCACCGGCACTGGCAAATCTTCATATATCATTGTACGTACCTATTCAACCTAATTTAAAAAAGTTGTAGGGTCTGCATCATGTCGCGGTTGTTTGCTATCGCATTCCAGTGAATTTTCCTATGAGGCAGATGAGAAGGAACACCGCTGGGCTTAGTGGGTGGGGGGAGCTGTATTTAAGCTTTCGAGTTCCACATATCCTCCAGGTTTTCCATTCTAAGTTCAAAAAGATAGAAGACTTGCCAATTCAAATGCTTAATGTGTTTCAGGACTATTTGGTGAAGCGTGTCGATACGAAGGTGTACAAGGCATTAATAATGGCGTTCTCTGCTCAAACCAACTGCAACCAGACGCAAGACATTATCATGGGGAAACTAGATAAGAGGAGGAAAGGTAAATAACTAGTCTAGCCATAAGTTCTGTTACAAAGGCGCACATCACATCGAAGTTTACTATACAAAACGAATATAAAAAATAAATGTCTCTCTGTCTCTATCTCTCTAAGCATTTCATTTTACAAGCTGCGGAAGAGATACAGAGGGCCATGACACGAGTCGCCTAGCTGCCTCCGCCCAGCACTCCCCCCAGCTCCAACGGTAATGATAGGGCTCTCATCGCTTTCACCTGCCCAGCTCTTGGCCCTTTACATCGAGAAGCTGAAAGTGGACATCGCGAATTGCGTGCGTGTCGAAATAGGAAAACTCAAGGCAGAGCTTACCTACTCAGCGCCTGTAGCCCCGCCGCCAGTAAGGCCAACCCAACGCCCACCTCCATCTCAGAATGCGACCTACGCACAGTGAGCGACTTACACTCTAACTACGAATGACCAACCAAGGACACGACGCACCCACATAAGTGTTATAACTGCATCCAACACAATGCCAAATTCAATACCAAATACACCATCACACACAAGGCGTATACCTGCCCCATTCTCACATCCGTTCGCCACAAAATAGAAAATAATATTGATTATGGATCAACACAACATTAAAATCATACAGTGCAACACCGATAGATTCAGACACACAATCGCTGCATTCACACAACATTTTATTAATAACAGTCGTCTTGGTATCTGAACCATACACGGGTCGAGGAAACGAGGTCAAGGCCATTCGTGGACTCGACGTCTATCAATTTGGAGGTGGAGACTCTAGATCAAGTAGTAGTATGAACCTGTATCCTTGTCAAAAACAGGATACTCAGTCTCGGCCTATCCCAGTTTTCGTCCCCGAACCTGAGCGTGGTTCGGATACAAGACAGCCAAGTTACTCATTGCCTCTGTCTACATCGAACCTATCATCGATAAGGCAGATACACTACACGCCATCAAACACCTTCTCACCAACCCCACACTTGATGTATTCTCGACTTCAATGGCTGGCACCCATTCTGGGGGAGCAGCCGCGTGAACAATCAAGGGATCGAAATTGTGGAACTTGCGTTCAAGTGTGCAACGTAGGAGATAATCCTACGTTTGAAGCCGTCACACACGGCCGCGTGCGCTGCTCCAGCATTGACATTGCACTAGCATCTTTGTTCATGCACAGCTGCATTACAGACTGGAAGGTGAACCTGGACGCATGTCCTACAGCACAACATAACGCACTAAGTTTTACATATACTCACCCTCACTCTCAGACAAGCTCTCACACTAAATATAACACATACACCCTCCGCAACAAATCCAATAAGGCTAATTGGGGACTCTTCAAGGACTCAATCAGCACACTACTCACCGGCAACGACACTCTCGACATCGACATCCATTCACTCAACACAACACAACTTGAAATCTTTATTGACTCACTCACAGATCACACCGCCTGCAAAACAACTATGCCCCTCAAGTCGCCAGGATCGGGATGCAAACCTCCCTGGTGGACGGAAGCCCTGGAGTTTCGGAAGCGAGAGGTCATTCACATCCTCCACGCACTACACGCAACTAAGGGAGCCAGACAGCAGATCGACGATCTAGCCGCACGACTTCTCACTCTTAAAACTCACTACGCTGCCGAACTTAAAACCGCCTCCACAACCCATGAGGAGTTTTGATAGCTCCAGACTAAACAGAACGCTTGGACCCTCACCAATCGGCTCCTTAAAGAGTCCGCTCCGAGACGACCTCCTGTTACCCTAAAGGTCGGCGGCATATAAACCACAGACACCTCAGACACAACCGAATCTCTCAATTTTATCCAGACGATACAACAGACACAGACCTACACCCCAAATTACGAACGGATGCTGGGTGCCTCCCAGCAACCCCCGAGGATCTTCTCTTCAAGAAGGAAGAGGTCTTGGAGGTACTAAAAGGGTTGTGTCCGAAAAAATCCCCCGGACCAGACGGTCTCACGTCGGACATCTACTCCCAATTCGCCCACTCTTACCCGAGGCTCATTACTGATGTAATGAACCGTTGTCTTAACTTACAACATTATCCTGTATAATGAAAGAGATACAGGAGGATACATAAAAATCATCCCCAAGCCCAACAAACCAGACCACACTGAATTCGCCTAATCGCGACAAAAGGCGGTAAATTGGGCAACAAGCAATACGGGTTCAGACCTCAGACCAAACACTTCAGAGGTATAGGTGTGTTCGGTCCCCCCATCCAAAATACTACTCAACCACAAGAAATTGTGACGTATAGGTGTGTTCGATCCCCCCATCCACAATACTCCTCAACCTAAATAAAATTGTGACGTATAGGTGAGTTCGATCCGCCTCCTCAACAATATTACTCTAACTAAATGAACTTGTGACATATAGGTGGGTTCNGTGCGCCATGGGCAAGCCCACGCCAGGGGCCAAGTTGATAACTCCGAGGTTGACCAGACACTTCAACTTCTTCTGTATCGACGAGTTCGACGAGGAAACACTCCAAGTCATATTCGGAAAAATTATGCTGTGGCATTTGGATACGAGGTATTCTGATTGTAGTCTTGTAGTTTATTTAATTATTAGCTGTTAGCCGCGGCTTCGCTCACGTGGTTTTTCGAGATAAATGAGCCGATGGCACTCTTCAGTGCTTCACCTACCTCCCTACTAAATATCACGTTGATTCGATTTGATGTAAAAGAAGGATAATTGCATTTGTAATATTAATATGGATTTATACACACTAAAAATAAACATAAACGTTATAGAATTTTTTATATAAAGGACCTGCTTATCCCATTATGGAATTTCTTCCAGCACAGGAAAATGCATGATATTATATTGCAATATTAATGCGTACATTTATAGACTAAATTACAATAATAATAAATACAATATATATAACAATATATAAAATACATATCATAAATATTTTTTAATTTTTCAATGACAAATTAGGTTACACATCGCTACGTTACGCATCACATGAGATTGTACAACTCACATGCCCCATTGAGGGGTGAGGAACGACGGAAAGCATCTGTTAAACCTATATGCGTATGTCTATGGGAGTCGGTAGTCATGAAAATGGTTGCGAACAGACAGATGCACACGGTTGTTAGTCATATTTTATTTATTTTTCTGATTATTTGATATTAAGTTTACGTTTGACGCATTTGTGCAGCAATAAAATTGCAGTAAACTGATTTGAAAGCATTAAACTGGCTCCGGACTGTTCTCAATCGATTCCTGAAAATAGCCAAATGCTGCACGTGCTATTTTCGTAACGTCGGCCTTAGACAGCCAGACAGTCACAGCTGTGGCTTAAAATAAATTAAATAGATATCACGGCTCATTGACAAAGAACCAGCCAAGTGCGAGTCGGACTCGCGAACGAAAGGTCCCGTACCAATCTATAAAAACGACAAATAAATTATGCATGTTATATTGCAACCTTCCTCAAATATTTATTAGATTTTAATTTAATAACTTAGTAGCAGAATTATTATAATTTTATATTTAATTTAATAACTTAGTAGCAGAATTATTATAGCCTTCACGAGGTAAAATCTGCTGTAGCCTGCATAGATCATACAGATACGTCCTGTTACCTTTGTAACGTACTGAAATTTGGATAATATGACCAATATTTATACAGGATGACCAAGAAAAAGGGACACCTGTTTTAATGTAGGATAGGGTACATTAGTAGCATTCAAATACAAAAAGAAACAACATAATATATCTAATAATGAAAAAGATATAGCCAAAAAACCAAATTTACTATAACAGCGCTTCCCCTTAACGCGGCGGCTGATCTTCAACGAGCGCGCGTCGAGCTAAACGAGTCTAGTGA
>LUGF01053188.1:20435-31847 GCA_001625245.1 Calycopis cecrops
TGTTTTAATGTAGGATAGGGTACATTAGTAGCATTCAAATACAAAAAAAAACAACATAATATATCTAATAATGAAAAAGATATAGCCAAAAAACCAAATTTACTATAACAGCGCTTCCCCTTAACGCGGCGACTGATCTTCAACGAGCGCGCGTCCAGCTAAACGAGTCTAGTGAACCGACTTGACCTCTACGAGTTTTAAGGCAAAGTGGATCAACGTTGCAGTACTGTTGCGATGCTTTAAATGTTCTTTATTTAAATATTTCATGCATATAACAAAAAATTAACAAACACGTCTAGTTTAAAATCATTTACTTTACAAGTTTTATGTGTTTTTTATGAAAAAAGTTTAATATTTTTAAAACTTTGGACCCGCATATCTCCACAACGCTAAAGATTTTTTCAAAAATTCTTTTTGCACTTGAATACTACTCATGTACTCTTTCCCCATTAAAACAGGTGTCCCTTTTTCTTGGACAACCTGTATAATAAGCTAGCTGCGCTCCGCAGTTTCACCTTGGTATGATTGAAGATTCAATCCCGTGTTTATATCGAGATGAAAAATAGGTATTGGCCGATTCTCAGACCTACCCGATATAAATGTCGAATGATTTTGTTAACTCAATTTTGTATTATTTCTGAATAATACACTATTTTTCCCAAGCAGCGATATAACAAAAAAGGTAACATAGCAATCAATTACTTTATATAAATCTGTTTTAGGGGATTTTCAAAAGACTTTGACCCTTGTATTGAAGAGATAGTATCGGCTACGTTATTCATGTACAAGCAGTGTCGCCTGAATCTGCTGCCAACGCCGTCCAAGTCTCACTATACCTTCAATCTGAGAGACTTCTCAAGAGTCATTTTGGTAATTATTTAATTTAATTATATGCATTTGTAAGGTCCTTACCTTGTCTATAAAACATTTCAATATTAACATTCTTATGCAATATATTTGTAAAGATATATTATTATAGCAGCTAGCGCATTTGATTTCTCCGTGAATTCGTAGCTGCGTAACTTTGGTTGAAAAATGTGGAAATATTCTTTATTACTTCATTACTTGGACACCCGACTCAGGTATGAGAAACACGTGGCCGAGGCTATACGAAGCTGATTCTATCGTCTGAAGGTACTCTACAAAATAAGATCGTTTCTCTTTGTAGAGATTCGCGAACAGTTGACTGAAACCCTTGTTCTATCCAAACTAAATTATGCTGACATGGTTTACGGACCCCACCTACTAGCTCGAATGATTAAGCTTGCTCTTGCACATCTTTCACTTCATATTTAAAATCACTCTTTGTATCGTTTTATTTCATTCAAAGTTTACCGCAATGGACTTACACAGGCTGCTGTTGATGATGCTCTTTTATTTGTACAATATTAGAATACTTAAGAGAGTTTAGCTATATCTAAACCAGCGCACTTTCAATTTCGTTTTGTGTATTGATTTGGATATTTAAAAATTAAAGGAGACGGTGTTTTGTATGGGGACTGGTCCTTATATCAATATCAATACTGTTATGGTATTTATGTAGGGATACCTCTAAAATACCCTTCGGTCTTGGTGCCTTTCTGGCCGGGGCATCTGTCAATTTAATATCTAGCCCTGGGTTTCCCAATATTTTTTAGCGCGCAGCGCAGTTTAAGTCTATTATTTTGTCACGACGCCCTACTCTAAATTTCGTGTATCATTTTGGTCTAAAAGTTTTACGAGCCTATTTTCTTTACCGATGTGAGTGCCCAAAAAGATACTCGCGAATATATGTGGATCGACTCACGACGCCCCTCTTTACTTTCTACGGCTCACTAGGGCGTCGTGGCGCACACTTTGGGAACCCCGGGTCAAGCCTAGTGCCACTACAGGGAGTGCTGATGTCCGTCCCTGAAGTGACGCCGGACCCGGCGTCTATGAAGCGGCTGTGGGTGCACGAGTGCCTGCGCGTGTTCGCGGACCGGCTGGTGGAGGAGCAGGATCATGACTGGCTGGTCCAGTGCCTGAGGGAGGCCACCACTAACTATCTCAACGATGATTTCGACAAAATGCTCTCGCGTTTGCTTGAGAACTCTGAGAAACAGGTTAACTATCTAAATCCCTCTTTATGTTACGCTGCCGCTAGAGAGTTGAAAAAACTAACTTGCGTATTCTAACATACGTTACGTTTGACATATCGTAATTATTTGCCGGTTTGTGAAATTCTGGGGGCTGGGTGGTGCAAATGGGATGGGCTGATAATAATGAGGACCCAGCATATCCTCAAGCGACGATGCCCTTAAACATCGTGTATTGTTGTTGGTATCGTTGATAAGTAATTCCTTGCGAGGATGGCATATGAATAATTGGTCTTTAAGCGTTATATCAATTTGATTTTATATTACTATATGCTTAGTATAGTTTCAAATTCCTTGCGAGGATGGCATATGATTAATTGGTCTTTAAGCGTTATATCAATTTGATTTTATATTACTATATGCTTAGTATAGTTTCAACCCTTGATTCCTCTTAACATTTGTTTGTGTTAGTCCTCAAGCTAGTTTGAAATCTTAGGACGAATCTAAATTTATTCAAGCTTTTCTTAGAATGTTGATTCTTCTTGAATATCCAAGCAATGGTTTACTTATTATCCCCCTTCCCTATGAGTATTTCAAGTGTGTAAAATTTACCTACCTCACATTGGGTAAAAATACTTTATTTCTAGATCACAGTTCAACACCTCCGTAATTTAATTTACTGCGACTTCGCCAACCCCAAAGTGGACACGCGCTTTTACATGGAAACCACTAATATGGAGCACCTCAGCTCTACTGTGGACGCGTTCCTGGTGGAATTTAACAACATGTCCAAGAAGCCGATGAACCTTGTACTCTTCAGGTATTTAAAAGGATCATTAACCTACCTTATTTCATTAATGTTTGAAAGTAAAACCTTATTTGTGGTTACATTGTGGTATAATCGTAAGATTAAGGTGATTTATTTTAGATATCTGTGACAAAAAAACTAAAGGAAATCCTTTTTTAACAATTTTACAAACTGTATTAATGGCGCTTGGAGACGTTTCTTTTTGTTTTTTTTTTTTTTTTATGGTATAGGGGGGCAAACGAGCAGTTGTAGCCATTTTCATGACTACCGACGCCCATAGACATCTGCATAGAGACTATACAGATGCGCTGCCCCCCTTTCTCCTCCCACCTCCATGGGCCACCGGCTACTTACACACCGCACGAAACGCGACAGCACAGCTGTCACTTCACGCCGGTCTCGTGTAAGCGAGAGGTACCTCCCCGGTCGTGCCGCCCAATTCGGCTGCATGCAAGCATACAGCGTGGCATACTTTTCTCTCCTTGCATAAAAGATAAACTTTTAAAATAATGTTTCTCGCATCCCTTTAGGGTAAATGTGTTAAGTGCGTCGCTCAACTAATAAAACTGTCAATAGATTGTCATATCAAAATGACGGCTTTAGTTCCAGTCTCGGCCACTGGGTCAAATATGTTTGTGGCACTATACATTCTCCTTTCAAGAAAATATGACCTTATAACCATTTTGCAGGATTTCTACACGATCATGTTTAGTGCGCTATGCTAGTTTCGGATGTTGAAGCGGTTACAAATGTACTGTGAAACATTTAAGATGAAATTTCACGATTTTGTTTCTCTTTTTACAGTATAAGGAGGGTAAAAATGCATGCAAAGCCTTGTAATGACTACCTGCGCTCATAGACTCTGGCATAATTTTTATTCGGACTTATTGTCCTCCTTGCCTTCTCCCCTCCCATGCACTACCGTAAACTCACAATCCGCACGAAATGCGACAGCTGCCATTTTACGGCGGTATCATGGGAGAAGTACCTCTCCGGCCGTGCCAGCTAAATTGGTCTAAATGCAACATGGCACTATCTGTTACATCACATTTTTATTCTGTTCCTTGATTAAAAACACCGAAGGCGGTTCTGTTGGTACGTTGTGCGTATGCTTTGGCTTAACGTGTGACATGTCGTACGACGCGTGAGACGTGACGTGTGCAGACGCGTGTGACATGACGTGTGACGCGTGTGACAGGTTCGCAGTGGAGCACGTGTCGCGCATCTGCCGCGTGCTGGCGCAGCCGCAGTCACACTCGCTGCTGGTGGGGCTGGGGGGCTCGGGCCGCCAGTCGCTCACGCGCCTCGCCGCGCACATCAACGAATATGACCTCTTCCAGGTTAGCGATTATACTTCCAAACTAATATTAGAAATGCGAAAGTGTGTTTGTTTGTCTGTCCATCTTTCACGTAAAATCGGATCAACGGATCGATGTGATATTGCCACCGGCTCGAAATATGTGCAAATATTATTTATTTTTTACCAAAGCCGCGGGTAACAGCTAGTATTTTTATTAAACGGTTTTATTTAGCTCACCCCGTTTGTTTGTTTGGGTAGAATTTAGTAATTGAAATTTAACCGTCTTCCCGTTAAGGGTGCTATCGGTAAAAAGTGCCGAAATTGAGTTTTTTTAAGGCAAATTACTCGGAAATGGAAATAATCTATTAAAGATCAACTTTGGTTTCGCATAGCACAAATATTTTTTATTGACTTAAACAATAAAAATATTTGTGAGCTTATAAATGACTTACATGGCGTAGTTCAATAGTACCTTTAAAATTCAATTAAATAAAATCTAACATAATAAAGTTTATTTTTTTTTTGTGATTTTATTAATCGAATATCGTGTTAATAAATCAGTAAATTTCTGAAGTTGTTCCACATTTATTGTCATGAGAAAAATTATGTTTTATTTTGGCAAAATTTAAGTTACAAAAATATTTTTTTTGCCGAATTTAATGAAATCAATTTACTTTTCTATTGTATAAAAAACCTATAGCAGTATATTTCCTAATAGTAGGTATTTTTTAGGTATCCTCAATCCACTGCTTATATTCGTAATTTCATTTAGAAAATCAGTCTTTTCGAAAACATGAGTTCCAAATATACCTTTTTCTTCGTAAATAATAATAATTTTCAATTTATAAACTTTACAGATCCTATAAAAATATTTGTGCTATGCGGAACCAAAGTTGATCTTTAATAGATTATTTCCATTTACGAGTAATTTGCCTTCAAAATACTCAATTTCGGCACTTTTTACCGATAGCACCCTTAACCGGTTGATCTGAAATTAGGTATACCTTTGATTTTGGTGACAATACAATTATTATCCATATTCAATATTATTGTGAATCCAATATGGCCGCCGCTACAAAATGGCGGACAATTTTGTTTTTTAATCCCATCAATATGGGTATCAAATGAAAGGGCTTGTCAAGTAGAATTTAGTGCACTATATAAAATCAAAATCAAAGATGACCACTGCTACAAAATGGCGGATAATGTAGTTTTCAATTCCATCAATATGGGTATCAAAATAAAGGGCTTGGTAAGTATAATACAGTATACTATACAAAATTACAATATGAATCTCCCACCCAAGTCAAGATCTGGTATCCTGTCGGGGACTGTGTGGCGTTAGGGTGGCTATAAATGATACATCGCTAGTGGTACACCACCAAAGTTAAGGTAAAAGATAAAAGCGCGCCGAGAACTGTATGGCATTAGGGTGGATAAAAATGATATGTCGTTAGCGTTTTCCCCTCAAGATTCAGGCACGTCTTGTTGTACATTGCCTTGCCCCTCTAATGGACTTCTATCAACAAAAAATGTCCAGTACTCGTGGAAACAAAATGGTAACAACAAATTCTACAAAAAATAAAAATTTTAAGTTAAACGGTTTTATATTGCACAGGACCAGCTAGTAAACGTTGCCCGAAATGCAGACAATGTGAATATAGCTACTATAATACCAGCTGATATCAATAAGACTGGGTGCTTACCAGCAGAATTAGAAATATTTGTGGGGGCAAAAGTCATATTGCGGTCCAATATTGACGTTTCAAAGGTATTAGTTGATTGCCTATAGGATATATCAACGAAATCGTTTGGCCCCTATTTCATCGAACTAGATGTACGCAACAGACGTACCTTCAGCTTCGGTTCGAATCCACTTTGCAAGAGACGCCGTACATCTTATACACCCGAAAGCCATACAGTTTCTAGCCAAATGTAATTACGGGACGGCTGATAGACCAAAAACCTGTCGAATGTTGCCCTTAATATGTCATGGGCTTCCACGGTGTATAAAATGCAGGGCAGCATTGTGGATTACGCCGTCGTATACTTGGCGCTAAACTATTTGAGGAAGGTCAAGCCTACGTTGCTCTTAGAAGAGTGAGATCTGTGGAGGGATTACGTATTGAAGAGTTTTACTGCAATAAACTAACAGGCAAGAAACCTTGCAATAATGAGGCACTCAACTAATTGAATAAAATGAGAAATAAAAACTAAAAACTTAAAAAAAAGGAAAAAAAATATTTAAGTTAAACCGTTTTATATTGCAGATGTCTGTCATCTTGGGTTACTGAGTCTTATCCTCACGACGAGACTAAGAGCATGGTGGGAATGGTGTGAAATATCAGTATATATGTGTAATGAACATATTATATTACATTCAGGTTGAAATGAGTCGGACGTACGGCAAAACTGAATGGCGAGAAGATCTAAAAACTCTGTTAAAAAAATCGAGCACGCCTGATCTTCACATGGTTTTCCTGTTTATTGAATCTCAGGTGAGATATTGAATTACATATTTTATGCGTTCCTGTTCCACAGCACTTACAGGGCATTTTTAAGGAACATAAATACCATAATATGAAGACGTTATTATGTGAAAGGTGGTTATGTGACGGCGCTATATAATCTTAAGACCTGTAAAATTCTTAAATGTGTGTTATTTTAGATTAAAGAAGAGGGCTTCTTGGAGGACGTCAACAATATACTGAACTCCGGGGAAGTGCCCAACATATTCAATGCTGACGAAAAAGCGGAGCTTTGTGAGAAAATGCGAGTTGTGAGTTTGTATTTTTTTAATTACGTACCTACCTAATATTTGTCTTCGTATTTAGTGTTTTCACTGTAGTGTAATATTGGCTAGTTTGTTTATTGGCCATTCTCTTACATAGCATAAGTTTGAAGTTTAAGGGATATTTAGGCGTATGGGGCCAGCCAATGTCGGAGGTCTTATGTCCTCCGACATTGACTGGCCGTTAGACAGTCTTTTAGACAGTCCTTGAACGCCATAAATCGAAAAGACAAACAAATATACATTCATCATTCTCATCTTCATCGTTCATTACAAGAGTGTAATAGAGAGAGTGTAAGCAGAGGTTCCACTTCAATGCATTAATATGGTTGCTATTTCTGCATTGCAGTAAAATCGGGCTGCCACCACCAGCGTAAAGTGAGGGCTACATTGTTTTCCTTTTCGTACGGTCTGTGAGTGTTGGGAGGTCCGTTCTCCGAACACTGACAAAACAAATGGACGAAAGCAGCAAATTAGGACCACGCATATAATCAACGGTGTAAATTATATTAGACATCAATAGATACCAAATGGCTCTAGTTGCTAGTTCGTCTTTGAGGCGAGTTGTGTCAAAAAATATCTCTCAGTGGCTATTTTTTTTTGTTTCCCTTCTACAATGTGCTAATTTTTTACAAACCTAAAATAACACAGTTTTTATATGCCTAATACTACTCATATATTATGTTGTATGTTTGTATGTGTGTGCAGATCGACCGTCAGCGCGACAAGTCGCTGCAGACGGACGGCAGCCAGCCCGCGCTGTACGCGTACTTCGTGTCGCTGGCGCGCGCGCAGCTGCACTGCGTGCTGGCCATGTCGCCCGCGGGCACGGCGCTGCGCACGCGCATCCGCAAGTTCCCCTCGCTCGTCAACTGCTGCACCATCGACTGGTTTCAGGTGACCACTGCTTATTAACCACTTTACAGTGGAATACAATTACGTATTATATTTAAGAGCCCGGGTGGTCCCTAGACCTATGTCGGACACGATACTTAGGGCCACTTGCACGAATCAGAGTTAAACATTTAACTCGGAGTTAAATAACTAATCAAGGCCGATTCACCTTGATTTAGTTATTTAACTCCGAGTTAAATGTTTAACTCTGATAGGGCCACTTGCACGAATCAGAGTTAAACATTTAACTCGGAGTTAAATAACTAATCAAGGCCGATTTACCTTGATTTAGTTATTTAACTCCGAGTTAAATGTTTAACTCTGATTCGCGCAAGTGGCCCTTAGAGTTGCAATACCTACTAAACCCCTGCCTTCAGCCCTACAATTGGGGGATCCCAGACTGGCAGGCAACAGGGTCTTTCCAGCAACAAGCTGACATCGCCGAAAAGGCCCGATTTTTTCTCCTTGGGGAGTGTCCGACTGCCTCTGATCAGTCTACCACAACGGAACCTCCGTTACGAACCAGCCGCTAATCAAAATTCATTATAGTTCTGTAACTATGTCCAACCTCTAGGGGTGTGCCGACAATCTAGTGTTGTACAGATTACGTGGGCATCGTACGTTCCCGGTTTGGCGGGAACAGTAATCTCCAAAAAAATATTAATATGGAAGGTTCTTCCAACACTTCGATTATCTGATGACTTGGTCAAGGTGGCGGGGAGCCACTGGATGCAAGGGACTCATCACCGTGTACCAATGGTGCTCTATGGGCGAGGTTTATATCCAGCAGCGGTCGTTCTCCGACTGATAATGATGATGATTATGTAAACTCGCTAACAGGAATGGCCGTCAGACGCCCTGCTGGCGGTGGCGACCCGCTTCCTCAATGATGTGGAGCTGACGAAGCTGGAGCGGGACACGGCCATCACGCTGTGCCAAGTGTTCCACATGGACGTGCGCCTCCTGAGCCAGGAGTTTCTGCTGCGTCTGCGCAGATACAACTACGTCACGCCTACCGCCTACCTTGAGCTCATCAACACCTTTAAGTCGCTGCTGGCGGCCAAGAGACAGTATGACCACTTTTTTATAGATACTTTACGGGTTTTAACACGATAAAATATTATCGATGAAAAGATGAAAAGGTAGAATGTTTAAACTCTTATTCTTATTTACGATGGTCATGCTCCAATAAGAAATTTAAAAATAAAACACAAGCCTGCCCCTTGGCTTTCGGATGAGATCAAAAAATGTATGCTTCGGAGAAACAGGGCTATAAGGAAATTGAAGCGTTTTCCAACAGTAATTAATCTAAATAACTATAAATTACTGCTTAATCGTTGTAACAGCAAATGCCGCGATGCCAATAAACGTTATTTTTATGCTTCTCTTTGCCATCCGGCACAGCAGACGCATGGAAATTCCCTTGATCTTTCGGTATTGGTAAAGCTGCTGTTATCTTACCTAACGATCTTGATCCGGATACCCTAAATAGTCACTTTGGAACACCTCCCGTTATATTAGTCACTATCATCAAAATTAAAAGCATAAATTTCTTAGCCAAATTGCCAATAAGTTACTCTCTCATTTTTCTTTAGTGCGTTCGCTGACTTAAGCGGGCGCCCGTCGCGGACGGTCCGTCGCGGATGCCCGCGACGGGCAGGCGTCCATCTGTCAGTACAATTTTGACGCGTAGGTGTACAGTCGATATCGTATTATTTAGTGATATCTAGGCGTATTTATATAATGAAAAAGTGGCGTAGATGCGGATATCTATTACTTATCGTTTTGTACGGTGTTTTAAAATACGATCCACTCGGTGCGAACGAGGTTATATGAGACATATCTGCATAAGCTTTGATGAACTTATTTGAATACCTTTCTTTTAAAAATGATTATAATAAATTGCATGCACCTTTAAAATGTATTAATTAATAATTAATTAATTAATACTTCCACTAGTTATTAAATAGTATTAATTTTATATAAGTAAAATTTGATATGTACGTAAAGACAAATTTTTTAAAAAAGTAAATAATTTTTTATCAATAATTAGTTGCTTTGACTGTACAAGCACGGCGCATGTGCACGGATAACGCAGCGGCGTTCATAGATTTTGTAGAAACAGCTCCGCGAGCGTGCTCCGTCGACGTAACGTAACGTTCTCGTAACTCACGTAACGACTCCGTAACGAAACTTACAAGTTTCAATTTTGCGAAATCTCAAGCTTAGAGGCAGCCGAACTGTCCCAGGGAGTAGAAATCAGAGTTTTCGCCGATCTCAGCATGGCACTGAAAGCAATAGGTTCCCTGTTGCCTGCCGATCCAGGAACCGTCCAATTATAGCGGCTGAAGATACCCACAGGGGTTTAGTCGGTATTGCACTAAGTGTCGATTTCGACATAGGTGTAAGGGCCACCCGGGCTCCTAGGTATCATACGTAAATGTATTCCCCCGAGTCAACAAAGAAAAGGTTGTTTTTCGTCGTTAAAAGCTTCCATGGGCCAACTTTCAACATCCATTAAAAATACTTTCAGTATTTACATGTGACTCTAAAGATCAATAATCAAAAATCAATATTTTTATTAAACAGTAGTGAGTGTAAATAAAAACAAATCCGTAAAATATTGGATATAAACAAACAGTACCTGGTTGACCGAGCTTCGCTCGGATAAAAAATAAAAAGACGGAATTCCGCCATCTATTGAGGAGTAAAAAAAACATAATTATATATAATATAATAAAGATGGCGCTGATGTTATATATTATATATTATTATATCTTGAGAACCGAGCTTTTCTCGAACCTGGGACCTTGATAAATCGATTCCTTGAGCCGAAAAACCCCTAATCTGTAACTTTCATGAAAATCGTTGGAGCCGTTTCCGAGATCCGGATTACACATAATTATATATATAAATATACAAGAATTGCTCGTTTAAAGATATTAGATGTGTGACATGTCATCATTTACTTCCATAAAAACAAAAATTATGTTTTCCTTGCAAAATATTTAAAAAAATACATTTTAAAGGTGCATGCAATTTATTATAATCATTTTTTAAAGAAAGATATTCAAATAAGTTCATCAAAGCTTATGCAGATATGTCTCATATAACCTCGTTCGCACCGAGTGGATCGTATTTTAAAACACCGTACAAAACGATAAGTAATAGATATCCGCATCTACGCCACTTTTTTAATACTTCAATACTTGTTCTCTTATACGACTTACATATCTCGTTAAATACATAAAAATTAAAAAAAAATCTTTTACAGGCATGAGCATTTAGATAATCTAAACCATTTATGCAATAAAAAAAATTGACATATTGACATGTCCTTATGTACGTAGGGACCTTCGATATATATATATGTATATATATATATATATCAATACAAGTCCTTGACTTATATAAATACGCCTAGATGTCACTAAATAATACGATATCGACTGTACACATACGCGTCAAAATTTTACTGACAGGTGTCCGTCGCGGACGCCCGCGACGGGCAGGCGTGCGCACGGCGCGGGCATCCGCGACGGGCCGTCCGCGACGGATCGCC
>LUGF01053188.1:38113-54744 GCA_001625245.1 Calycopis cecrops
ATCCCCTATGTAACATTACCATGACAACAAAGTATGCAATTATGATAGGACATAGTCTGTGGGGATAGCTAATTTAGGATGCATATTATGTTGGCGTAGGCCATCTTTACGTGACTGGAACAAATCTATATATTTTTCTTAACGAGGGTAGCCTCGTTAAGGAAAATAAAAATAAAAAATAATAATAAAAAAAAATGTTAATAAAAAAAAGTGTAATTTAGCTTCCCATTGTCCGATTAAGCTCGTTGAGGTGTCTATGGAAAAGATTTTTTTTAATATTAGTTAGGTAAAATTAAAAACACAAGACAAGAGGGAACATCGAGGGTATTCGTAAAAACAATAATACGAATACGTGAATTTCATATTGTGTTTGTAAACATATTATTACCGTTCCTTTCTCTGTAAATTGTTCTTAAGACTGACGTAAGTCTATATACCAACAGTACCTATTTCACTTATCTACGTGTGAGGTAATGTGACATGACAACCGTATTTGCCTCAAATAATGAAGTAATCAATGAAGTTAGTAATAGTATGCCTGTTACAAAATGCAAAGATTTAATTGTAATCCTAGATTTAAGTAATAAGATATTTTTTTTGGAGAGACAAATCAAATTTTCAGGTGATATTTTACTCCATGATAATAAATTTTGTTTGATTGAAAAAGAGTACATAAACCTATAATCTCAAAATAATATTTTTTTGAAAAAATCAAGGTTTAACAGACACATACAAAAGCTATTTAAGGCGCTATGGGTCCCAATTGCGATCCTGCCTAGTTAATTTTGCGTGGACGGCGCTCGAAAATAGAGACAATATTGAGATTAATATTATTTTATAAAATTAACCATACGCTTATTTAAAAAAGTGACTCCAAAAATTTCTTTGATTACTTATTGGGAATAGATAGATACATATTTTAGTTGTGGAAATAACTTTGATAGTTTTTGAATAGTATGGATTTAAAAATTGATGGAAACGTCAGAAATAGTGTTTTTTCATTAAAGTTTACGATTTTTTTCTATCGAGGCAAAATTCTTTAATCGTGTTTCGACGACCTGAGCACTTTGCCGTATTTTGTTAACATTAGCCACAGCTAAAAAAATATGATAATCAATAGTTTTTAAAGGTTACGTTTTGAATATACGTGAGCACGGATTGACAAATTTGGAGCCCATTTCGCCTTAATGACGTCATTCTCGAAGGCGATGTTCCAGAAGCGAGAACGAAGTGAAGAAAGTGAGAGTGAGAGAGAAGAAGAAGAGAAGAAGTGAGGTAGTGCTCTTCTTCAAAAAAGGCGATAAAACCTTATAGAAGAATGAAATTACAGAACCATGTCACTTCTGAGCCACATTTGCAAGTAATTTTCAATGGCTATTATGATCCGTCTATTACTCAGGTTTGACGATTTTCAACCTCCCGAGTAAACCGGTTTCCGAAAAGGCTTTTGTACCGTAGATCATATCCATACGCTTATACAAAAAACGCACAGAGAAACGGAGGAGTTGTGTGTGTACTGTGTTGTGTACTGCTAAAGAGCTTTCAATTCGGTTGAGATATGGGTGGTACTTGAGTCATTACAGCGGTGCCATATCGACTATCGATATATCGATGTACAAGAAAGTCACAATGTCCATCCGAATACAGGAACAGAATTCGAAACCGATCCGGTAGTAGAAAGGTGTGAGACAGAGAGATGTAATTTCTCCGAAACTTTTCACGGCTGGAAGATGTCCTCAAGCTTCTGGACTGAAAAAGACTTGGCATTAACATCAATGGCGAGTACATCACTCACCTTCGATTTCTGACAATATCATGATCGGATCAGATTCTTTTGAACACTTGAGCCAGATCTCGATAAGAGTTTCTCAATAGGTGGGTCTTAAAATGAACATGGACAAAAGTCATGTCCAATGGTCATGTGACACCTATACCATTTTAAGTGGGGAACTCACTTCTTCAAGTTGTTGATAAGTACGTGTACCTGGGACAAAGTATCCAGTTAGTTAAATCTAACTTCTCATGAAAGAGATCGTCGCCAAATCGTACGTCAGCAGCGTTCGGGAAGCTAAAGAGGATCTTTTCGTCCAAAATAACACTGTACCTTAAGTCAAAATCTTCGACCAGTGTATGTTGCCATGCCAAGTGATGACATAATATTATGGATCCGAGACTTGGCTGCTAAATGTGGGCCTCTTAAATAAGCTCATAGTCACTCCGCATGCTATGGAAAGGGATCTGCTTGATATTTCTCTGCTAAATATAAATTTCATTGGGCAGGCCACATTACTCGAAGAACCGACAACCGCTGGGGAAGAAAGGTTCTTGTGTGGGGGCTCGCTCCGGAAGATGAAGTGTTGGACAGCCTCCAACCAGTAGCAACGAGTTGGTTAATGTGACGGGGAGCTACTGTATGCAAGTGGCTTGTGACCGTGACTTTTGGCGCTCTATGGGCACTAATGACGTAGATAGGTAGTAAACAATAGTCAAAACATTTGGTATAGTTAGCGTCGATCTTAGATTTGTAACTTAAAAATTGTGATTTACCTAAAAAATTTGCTACAAATGGTGTGTAGTACCAAAATATACAAATACTTCAATAAAAACTACCGATAAACTTTTGTTTGTGTCCCATAAAATGCCACACTACGTCGCAAGTGTTAAACCTTAGGTAGGTTTCTACTGTATGCTCGCTCAATATCTCAAATATGTATCTATTACATCATAAATAAACGACATTATATCACTACAAATTATTCTAAAACAGATTTATATCAAAAACGACTGAGATGACTGACAGCCAACAATGTTTACTATCCATTGAAGTCATAAAAGATTCAACCAATCCGGAACGTTTCGTGTCATGTGACAAATGTAAAAATAAAAGTATTTTATTAATGTATTTTTTTAATAAATTAATTAATATTTTAAGTAATGATACTGCAAAATGGTATATAAATTTATAATATACTAGCTGACCTGACAGACGTTGTCTTGTCATCACTGGAAATATGTTGTCTTGATAACGTGTAATGTTGTGGCCGAATTGTCAACCCGTTATTTTGCCCTTTTTTTGACGCATGGGAATACATTTACATATGATACCTAGGAGCCCGGTGGTCCTTAGATCTATGTCGGGTGTGCAATACGGACTAAGCCCCTGCCTGGGTGCCTTCAGCTGCTATAATTTCAGGGTCTCCTGCGATAGGCTGACCTCGGTGAAATTACCAGACTTCTCCTCCTTGGGAACCGACCAATGGAGTCAGTTTCTCCTGGTTTCAATACTCCAGTCGGCAACACGTTAGAACAGGACATAGGAGAGATAACTATTCTTTAGTTTACAAATGATTGAAAAATTTAAATACTTAACTGATAAACACATAGATTTTATTATCTGATGTATACTTAGTTGTCTACCTATTTATCCAAGGAATGAAAAAAAATCGGCCCTTTGTTTTTAACTATTCTTTAAATTTAAAATTTTATTTGATTTCTGAACGACAGAACGAACATCAAATGTTTGACAGGTAGGAATAGTTTCTATGGGAAAATGAAATTGTTGTTTTTAGTATAAGCCTAGAATTTTTCGTAAATAAGAACCTTTTAAACCTTTCCTGGACATCCACAATAGGCTATTTGACACTATCAAAAATATACTACGAATTAAAGTCATCATACTAAATAAGAAAATAATAAACCGTATACAAGTCTATTTTATATTAAAAAATGCATGTTTATTGTAAAATTTGCGAAATAACGTAGCAGTTATTTGTCAACGTCAAAAACGTTCTGTTGAAACTCAGGTGACGTCACTGGCAAGTAAACTCTAGCCGAACTGCCTAGTGTTAACACTCTTGTCATTTGCGTTTGACGTCAATCTAATCATATTACGTCGCCATGACAGTTTGCACTGTTTTAGGCGCGAGTGTAATAACTCAAACTTTAACATTACTTTTTGTTGATAATACTGCTTATTTTCTGGAAATATTTATGTAACGTGTTTAACAAGTCATAAAGTATGAAATAAAAAAAACAAAAAATTGTCAAATACCCTATTCATTCAAAACCAAAATTAGCCAAATCGGTTCTTGAGTTTTAGCGAGTCCAACGAACAGCAATTAATTTTTATATACATAAATAAATAAATATATAAATATCTGTCGACTTTTACACACCACGTTAGCCTAGCCCCGTGCTAAGTACCGTAAGGACTTGTGTTACGGGTACTAGTCAACGTAATATATTTAATATGTTTTGTAAATTTAAGAAATTTTATTTATTTAAGATTTTTATTATAGAAATACACATAATACATAGATAAACATCCATGACCAAGTCGGGATCCGAGCCCTGTACCACTGCGCCAGTCTGGTCGTCAAATAGATAATGCTTACTTTTTCACACTGTCAAATAGTCGTTTGTGAAATTAATGTTCGAATTTTCTTAATAACACAAAAGTGAGTTGCAAAACTTATCGATGCAAAGTAATGTTCCTCTTATTATTAGGTTTTCCTGTATATTTTTTAATTATTTGCGAGCTTATCACCGCGTAGCGTTCCAGGTGACACTGACTTTAGCTATGAACTCATCTACCATATATGAAATATATTTTTGTGCCGCTTTCGTGCGAGTAATCACGGTATCTAGACATGTATATAATCAAAGGTTGAGTAGTTACGCGCAGAAGAGTCGAGTGTTTTCGTTATTCTAAAGGTCATCCAATCCTATACCTAGTCCAGGAAATTAGTTGTTGTATTTTTTATTGTAGTTGTATATTAATATTCATATCACTTATAAGCTAACTTCATTAGGTATGTGCAAATGGGTGATCGCAATGACTAAATACGACAAGGTAGCCAAAGTGGTAGCGCCGAAGAAGCAGCGGCTCTTCGCCGCTCAAGCCGTCTACGACAAGGCGATGGCGGCGCTAGCTGTGAAACAGGAGCAGCTCAAAGAGGTAGGTAAAATAAGTGTGTTAGGAGGAGGTATTGCCATGCTGCATATATGCATGTAGTCGAATTGGGCCGGCACGACCGAAGAGGTACCTCTCGCTTACACGAGACCGGCGTAAAGTGGCAGCTTTTCTATCGCCTTTCGTGCGCTATGTAAGTTGCTGTGGCCCATGAATGGGGTAGCCGTAAGGAGGGCGACGCATCTGTATAACCACTATGCGGTACGGCATTAGCGTCGGTAGTCATGAAAATAGATCCGACTAATACGATGTTATTTAATTATAACTACATATGTGCTTAGAACAATACGATAGTACACTTGTGCTCTATAATAATCTTCACAGACGGCTCGGCACAACAAAGACGGTCGCCGTACCCGAAATTCGGCTGGACGTCATTATTACATTATAGAATAGAATAGAATAGAATATACTTTATTTAGGTCTTCAGTAATACACTGCTACACATTAACACAACTTAAAACTATAACATAAAAGAAAAGCAATACAAACTTAAAATAACGACACAAAAATAATTATCTCATTAACATACCTATAGGTACAAGCTAAGCTGAAGAAGCTGGAAGACAAGCTGTCGGAGCAGAGACGCCAGCAGAAGCTGTTGGATGACGAGGTGATGGAGTGCAGCAACAAGCTCATGCGCGCGGAGATGCTCATCTCCGGCCTCGGTGGCGAGCGAACCCGGTGGACGCAGATAGCCAAGTCCTTGAGGGAAACTTACAACTCTTTGACAGGTATTTGTCGTTTTATAGATCTATCGACAAGCCTTTTACGTCAATTATTTTTTGAGGGCACGATAATTGTCTAAAGATGAAAGTTCATAATTTTTTGAATCCCAAAAAAACCTTCATTTTTTTCGTAACGCAGATGATATTCACATATCTTTACTTACGCTACCCAGCATCCGGATGGCTCAACCGGATGCAGTGTCGAGCTCGGCAACTAGATTGCCCCTACCGACTTAAACCCCTGCGGATGCCTTCAGCCTTTTGGATTGGATTGGTCCAAAAGGACTGGCCGGATCGCCTCGACAGTCCTACTGCCAGCAGATGATCTGGTCAGCAGTTGCTCCCAATCTAAGAGCACGAACTGTCTTAGTTGGAACCTCGGGGCTTCCACCTCCGTGGGCGCTGAGGACTCTCCCCGGCGCCAGAGATCATCGCGCCACTTGTACAGCGACGAGAACTCCGGCCTCCAGTAGTCATACCGACCCAATTCAACTTCAATGCAGCAAAACATTTGATACTTTATTTACGAAACTGCATGAACTGATTCATTGTTTTTTGTAAACAGATTTCCGTATCTCTATTTTGTATTATTACAAAAAACTGTTTATATGCAGTCGTGTGAATAATATCCCAACAAAAACAACCTGTGAAAACCAAACCAAGTCTCGCAGCTCATTTTTTCTACTATAAAAGTTGTGAGATCCATGTAATATACCAAGTCGGTTAATTTATTTAGACCCTACTTAAGGAACCTTCTGTCTCAGTTGTTATCATAATATCAATATTAAAAATCTTTTACACTTTAAATAAAAACATCGACTTGGCCATCGCATTATTCGATTGTTTAGTGATGAATTGGTTGCACTAAGTTTGTTTTCTTGGTTTAGGCACTAAATAGTAAATCTATTGTAAATTTTAGGTTTTCTATGTCTGCTAGAAGTGCCTTAAACTTTTGATGATCGGTCAGTCAGTGAGTGACAAAATCAAAAACTTTAACAAGTTCCAATTCTTAATCTGCTGGTTTAAATTGAGTGAAATTTGGAATATCGCCTGTATTTACAATGTCTGCTTAGATATTATTTTAGGTTTCCTGTTTTATCTGCAAGGAAGGGGATTGTAATTGGCCTGAATTGCTTTGAGAAAAGGATGGTACGGTCGTGCCGCTTTTTTGCTCGACTTGACGTGCCCCCAGATTATTTACATAGTAAATATAAATATATTATGGTTAAAAAAATAATTCATCACTTCAAATGTCATTAAAATACAGGGTCAAAACGACCCTCCACAACTATTTTCACCACGTCCTCACCGGGCAAAGTACCTACTAAACCATTATCTTTTCAGGTGATATTCTCATAGCGTCAGGGGTCATAGCGTATTTGGGACCATTCACTGCTTCATTTCGGCATGATCAGGTAATTTATATTACATTTCAAAATTAAACAGACATATAGTTGTATAAAGTTTTTGATGCTGAATTTTAAAAAACAACAGAAGGCTGGGATTTTTATTTATTGAAAACTGGCTAATCCGTAATTTGAAATCCAGCTAATGTAACAATATATATTAAAAATTTTGATTCGTGAAATAAAAACATATTATTCTAGCAACGCAGTGCTTACTATTTCAATGCTCCAAATTTTTAGTTTCATTTTATCTACTATTATCACATATAATAATGGTTTATTTTTTCATATTGCGACACAATATGTAAAATTCCTAAAACTGACAGTTTAATAAACATATACACATTAGGGTGGAGTCATAATGTATGAAATTTTTTTCTTATTGTAATGGAATAGCGATAGAAAGTTTCAATTTTCCGTTTAATGAGTAAATTCAGCATGCAAAATATTGTTTACTTGTCTTTTACTTTGAGGCGGGGCACCTCAAAGTAAAAGACCCAATTGAAAATTAGAGAAATTCAGAATTTTTAAAAATGTTGATTTCTAAATTGTGATACGTTAAATAAAAGCATAATTAGTAGTTTTTTATTATAAAAAAAAATAAAAAAAAATTTAAGGAATGAAAAAAAATCAGAATTATGTAGATTATTAGTATTTTTTTTCATTAATTCAACCATACATTTGCTACCGTCATACTAGTCTTGTCCTTATTAAACGTTCTCGTTTTCTCCACAAGCTACACTTGAAGCTTCTGTTACGATTGTGATACAGCATTCTACGGCTTAGGCATGGAAAATCTTTGATAATTCCACATATTGTGTAACCACTTTTGATAATTTCTTTCAAAGCTTCATCGGTTAAATTGGAAGTCAGAGGTGGCTTATCCTGGCTTGTAATTAAGTCTGTATAAGTGTACTCTTTTGTCTCGGAATTTAAAGCAGGCACTTTAAATGTTCGAAGATTATGTGATCTTGCAATTAAAATTTACTGATATACTAGTATACGTATGATATTTCTGTCGTCTCCAAGCATAGCAATAAGAATATTTTCGGAGTGACCGAAAATATTCTTATTGCATTTAGTTGGATTATCTTATCATGAATTTTCTTAAAAAGAACGTTCAAATATCGAGTTCCACTAACTAGGCTGTCACAAGTGCTTAGCTTCGTTTGTATATGATGGATTACATTTTATCACATTCGACCATAAACTCTCACTACGAATGTTGCTAATATCTCTAAGTTTTCTTTGGAGTCTGTTTTAGTAGTATATAATCTTAAGAATTTATTTGCTGTTGTAAGCCATCTAGAATGGTTAAGAGGTCCAGGTAAAATATTAGCTTAATTGGGAGAAAAACTGCCAGTGCTGATTATCACGGCGCAACTTTAACGACCAATGACAGCAACTGGATCATTTGGTGTTATAATTCCAACATCTTTTAGCAATAAAGAAGCTATGATAGCGGCTGCTCTGTCAGAGACTCCAGCACGATCTCTGGCGAGGGCAATGATGGCAAATTGAATCTCTTTTTCTTTGATGGCGAAACAGGTAATTGTTTAGGTGATTGATAACGACTAGAAACTACGCTTATTATTGCTTGAACTTGTGATTTTAATTATTAAGTCATCAGCACCAGCACACCTCTCCACCCCCCTCCCCACCTATTAGCGCACTATTCAAAGTTAAACTGCTGCCAACGGGGAGACACACGGAATATGATTACGGTCGGATTCGTCGCCACAATTTTTTTACACAACCAACTTGCCGATCGGTAAGCAGAACCCAGTCCCCTGCGTGTCGTACTCTAGAAGCGCTTAACACTCTCCTACTGGACCATCCGGAGCGACTTATTTGCAGATAAATGGAATGATGTAATACGCGCATGTCTGCTATTTTGTGAGGATAGGTGTGCAAGAGTGTCGGTACCCCTATATGTCGTTCATAAGTTAAATGTTATGTATAAGTAATAAATATGTTTACTTATGCATGTTAATTAACGTGATTGGTGTGTAACCATTTTGAGTAATTTAAAATAAATAAATAAATAAATTAGCGTTAATTTGACAGTATTAGAAAATTTTGTGAATTTCACTAAAGTTCATGATGTTAGGGACATTTCTAAAATTGCCATGTGCCAAATAAATTTTATATGTATATTTGTGAGCAATAACATCAACTTTTTACAGGTATTCCGAAACGAATATGAAAAAAAAAATTCGCTCCGCTCTAATACGAATGGTTATTATTTGAAAAAGGGGAAAAATATAGTTATATAAAAATACAATTTTACAAATGCAATTTTTGAATGCACTAATTCCGTCTATAGAATTTCTCACATCAGGCAGTTTTCATACACTTATTTCGCAAAATTTTCTCTGTTTTTTCTTCTGAAATCGGTCCATATGTTCGGGTTGGTCCTTATTAAGGGAATAATATAAAGGAAAGAGAGAATTTCTTTTTATATTTTAAGTAAGTGACTACTTATGTCCATAAACATCCACAGAAACTGGACGCTGTGCAGATACGATGCTTTTATTCCATTTTGCCTTTTCTCAAATAAGACGTGAACTTACAAACTCCATAAAATACAATAACCAATTTTATCTACACTAATGTAACATTCTACTTATGTTTCCAATACTTGACTTATAATAACTACTGTTATAGCTCAGACAACAAAAAACTTAATTGACATGATGTTATAATATCTAAATCGATATCGTAAAATCTCATTATAACACTGTGTGAGAGCGAGAGAGAGAGAGAGAGAGAGAGAGCGGTGAGAGAGCCTTATTTCAAAATCCTTAACTGCGCGCGTTCGCTCCTGCTTGGCCCTGCGCGCGCAGCAGCTGCGATCTCATTGGTTCAATGCCAGCTTGCGAAGGATTTGCGAGAAAGAGACAAAGCTCTACAAAAAAATGAAAACAAAAATGAACGCCACAGACAACGAATAATCTACTGTTTAGTAGAAATTTAAAAGTAAAGTCATGTGATTTTTTTTTTCACATTATATTTCAACATTGAAGCTAGTATTTTAACATTGAATTATAAAAAGTATATATTTACGCGCCGCAATTTTTGCAATCATATTAAAGTATTTAATAAAATTATTTATCTTCAAGAACATTACATTTTAAATCGTCGGTCAAGCAGTCGTCGCCTCGTCGGTCAAACAGACGTCGCGTCGCCTCGTCGGTCAAGCAATACGTACCTACGCGTGAATTTAATGTTTCGCAATGTTTTATTAATTGATTAATTGCATTAGTGAAGATAAAGTAGTGTATGCAACTGCATATAACACGGGTATTAAAACACTCGTGTTTTAATTATATGACAGTACTACTATTACACCCCCAACATTCTCAAATAAAGCTAACTTTGAAGAAAAGCTATAAGCAAACGCACCCGCGGTTTCTCACCGATAAAGATGATATAAAATGTGATAAAGAGATAACTCTCCGATCGTGCCTGCCCTTTCAGCTCGATATACACACAACATTTTATAAGAATTGGTCTAGCCGTTTCGGAGGGGTATGGTAACTAACATTGTGACACGAAAATGTTATACATAAGATTATATAATTGGGCAGGTGATGAAGTGGGCACAAGCGTGCCACGACTGCGGCATCGTATGCACTCTCAACTTCAGCCTGATCAAGGTTCTGGGAGACGATGTGGCCATACAGCAGTGGAACATCTATGGACTGCCGGCTGACGACTTCAGTGTCGAGAGCGCCATCATTATAAAGTAAACAGCTCATTCTGTTTGTATGAAAAATTGTTTTCAATATTATAATACGATTTGAATATATTATAAGCTTGTACTTAAATTTTTACGTCGGTTAATGAATTAGATCTAATAAATTTAAATTCTCCGCGTTAATCACCAAGTATAGCAGACTTAAATATTATAGGTTTCGTGTTCGCTACGCGGCCTCTATTTGGTTAAATACTCAAAGACTTAACCATAGAACTTATCAAAATCAAAATCAAAATCAAAATATTTTTATTCAAAATAGAATTTGAAAAATTGCTTTTTGAACGTCAAAATTTTCCATCTACCACCGGTTCAACCCTAGCCCTGTCCTGAGAAGAACCGGCGAGACAAACTCAGCGAGCATCATTCATCTATTGTTACATATGTACAGCACACCTTACTAAAATATGTTACTAATATATATGCTAATAATAATTTTCTGGTGTGATGATGATTCCGCGACAGGCAGAAAGTTCTACACTTTTTCTCCACTTTCTCCACTTTTGCACTTAGGCCTCTTTTTACGTAGCATGTTGCTAACGCGTACTCTAAAGGGATTGTCACTTGCAGGAGCGCCCGGCGATGGCCGCTGATGATCGACCCGCAGGGGCAGGCCAACCGCTGGGTGAAGAACATGGAGAAGGCCAACAACCTGAGCGTGGCGCGCCTCACGCAGACCGACCTCGGCCGCATACTCGAGAACGCGGTGCAGTTCGGACAACCGGTGACGTATTACCTGCCTTGTCTACAACCCTACATCGAAAATGTTTCTTTGACTCAAGGTCTTACAAGAAATTTAAAACATATTACCTACTTGATAAGAAATTGTCAGTGTTATAGTGTAATGACAAGTTTTACAATAGTACATAGCACTATTGCATCATTGCTTCATCACCGACATGCACGATGCAGAAAGTAACACCGGCTTACATAACCGATGTGTTGTGATAATTACGCTGCCTTTTGTTTTTTTATGAATCCTGATATTAAAACGAAGGCTTCCTTGTCCAAGATTCTATTTGTTAGCTCCTTATGCGATAAAATATTGACCATAATTTGTAAGAAAAGTAGGCAAGTACTAAGTAGCTTGCAAACTATTCTCCCTACGGAACTAATTATGAGGAAATAAACCTGAGCTTCGTGAGTTTAAAGCATGTAGCATCTTCTAAATCTAATAATAGCTTTAGATTAATTATAATATTATGTCTACTGTTAAAGTGATGTTAAAAGGTCTAACACACAATTTTTTTGGAGTAACATTAGTAGTAGTAAACTCGTGTGGAATAGTAACTCGTTACCGCGCTTAAGTGTCTAGTGGGCATATGTCACTTAATAATCATATTTGTACTTAATAAGTTAACTCTAATCGCTTATTAACACGTAGCTTATTAGCTTTTAAGTCAATTTTATGTGTTATCAATAATTAGTTGAAAAATATTCAAAAATTATTGTAATTACTTACTTATGGATTTTAACACGATAAAATATAAAACCGACTGTGTGAGTCGACTCGGGACCACCGCTGGTGCAACCTAGTCGATACGTCGAGCAAAAGGTATATATTTTGGCCTCTAATATTTTATCGTGTATACCCGTAAAATAATTACAATATGTGTAACAAACGCGAAAACCTCAAACAAGTATTAATTATAGGTAATAACCATCATGCAATCCAATATCCCCCATTCCATCTTATTGGTGTCCGCCATTTTTTCTTCTAGTGAGATGGAGATACGGTAGCAGCAGATCCAAGCATATAACATGGTCCATCTTACGTTTAAATGAAAATTTCAAATTTTTAACTAGGAAGGAAATAGAGCTGATGATGACGAAGAAAGACCATCGTGATAATACTGTGTTTGGTCATATAACAGATATCCGAAAAGTTTGGTATTTTCCCCAAGGAGATGGGGGAAGAAAGGAGGACAAACACGTTTTCTGCCTGAAATTTCATGAAAACGACTCCTACTGCTTGTTTACCCCGTTAAGTTTAAAAAAAAATTGCAACATATATAATTCAAATTGATAATCAACAATTACTTTGAATGTGCACAGGTTCTTTTAGAGAATGTTCTAGAAGAATTGGATCCGATGATGGAGCCGCTTCTGCAGCAGCAGACCTTCCGACAAGGAGGAGCGCTCTGTATTAAAATTGGAGACACGATTGTAGAATACAGTAAAGAGTTCAAGTAAGTCTACATCTCAGATTATAATTGCCTTGCTAAATTGTTGCAACTTGTGTCACGGTGTATGTGTTCATATGTTTTTGAAACGGCTTGACTGAGAAATATTTCTGCATTCAGTAGGTATGAAAATAGATCTTCTTTCTTCTTCTTTTCGAATAGTATGGGGGAGGGGCAGAGACGTTATATACTCTTTCATGGCCACCGGCTACTTACACACAGGACGAAACGCCACTTTACTAACGTATTTAGCAAGAGGTACCTGCCCAGTCTTGTCGACCCACTTCGCTGTTGCAATACAGCGAGGTACTATCGCTTACTAAATTTGTCTCAGTACGTATGACAATAGGTCGTAACTAATATATTTTGACTATTTATGCCACCTACGAGAGTGAAACCGCAGAACGCACCTATACTGAGTTTAGAGTTACCTCCGACCTCCGACGTTAGCTTTGCTAAAAAAAACTATGTGCTGCTATGACTACCTACTTTTAACCACCTACTACCTACTTTAACCTGTGTAGTCTGTGCTTTTAACGATTTGCCTAAAAATCTTTAACTAAAAAATAAGACAGCAACGTTATTAAGAAAAGCTAAATAGCTGTTTCCTTATACTGTAATATTTAATTAAGACCTAGAAATTATACATTAAAAAAGGAAAATGATTATAGACGATTTTAAAAGGGGAAAAATATAACATAGGTAACTCTAATTATGATAGCTGTCATCGCCTGGCAGTATTTTGTAAGAGATGACAGCATATTATGTCATTTAATACCAAACTTCTGAAAACACAACTGTCAGAGGTAAAAATGACTCTAAACACACTATAGTAACTTTTTTTTGATAGTGGGTAATCCTCATGGATACCCAGCCGCCCGGGGTGGCAACTGGTTTATGCCGGACTCTTAACGGCTAACCCCCCACTGTGCTTTCTCCTTGCACCGTACGACGGGAACATGGGCACTCCCGCAGCCCCTCCACGTGGAGCATAGAGCTCCCCTTCAACAGCAAGGTGCTCCAGAAAACTCAAAGGCGCGCCTTACTTCCAAGGCCCCCATTCACAAGGTAACGGCCCAACCCCGAGACCGCTACGCCGGGACCAACCATTAAGCGGCCGCAGAGCACATGGAGGACGGCAACGACACACCACATCTCCTCTTCCTCTACGGCCTCACTGCCAACGCATCAGACGGTGCGGCCCCGTTTGGTCGCGGGAGATAGGGTGCACGGCAATGACACCCCGAGACACCTCTTCTCCCGCGACCCCTCCTTCACGGACACATCCAGAGCGGGCCCATGGCTAAGCTCGCTTGGAACGTCCCTTCCTGGATTACTCTTGGTTCACCGTGGTGGGTCAAGCCACGGTTACTAAGCCCCCTCACCTCGACAAGGTGGAGATCCGTCGAAGGGGGCACTATAGTAACTACACTATTCTTGTTTGTCACCAATTTCCGACATTTACACTCCAGCCACAAAATGGTTTCCTTAGTGTTTCATTATTTTTATTTTTATTTTTATTTTATTCCTGTTTATTTAAGACTGTAAAAAGGTCGATTTGAATTTCATAAATTACTTAATAAAAAGTTGATTTTAATTCTTTATTCTAGCAGGTTGAAATAATAATATTTTTGTTTTAGACTGTACATAAGTACAAAGCTGTCCAACCCTCACTACTTGCCTGAAGTTGGTGTGCGAGTGACCCTTGTTAACTTCATGATTGCCAGTGATGGCTTAGCAGCGCAATTGCTGGCGCGAGTAGTGGCTAGGGAAAGGCCAGACCTGCAACAGGCGAAGTCAGACCTGACCACCGAAGGAGCTGAACACAGGCGGCTCCTGCAAGAAATTGAAAGGAAAATTCTTACCGTCCTGTCTACTTCAGAACATTTGCTTGAAGACGAAGAAGCCGTACAGGTAGAGTTCACTTAGAGGTAGTGACAATTCTGCATGTCTCGGTCACAGTGATGGCTATGCTATCGCCTTTTGTACGGTTTGTGGCTAACCGGAGGCCCATTGGAGGAATGTGGTTAAGGAGAGCAACACGTCAGCATAACGTGTGGACGCGACAGTAGTCACCAAAACCCGACAGCTCTATGATATAAAAATATGTAATTGATGGAATGTATTGTCATTTCTGAATGTAAAGTTAATAACAAGGATTAAAATATGTCTCAAATTTTAAATTTGTGAAATACATTCCATTCCATATACACCGGCTAAACTCTGGTGATGACACAATTCTAGCTTTAGCTTCAGTTGACATTTCTCCTTGAGATTCTGCGCTAAAGGTATATAGTTGTGAACGTTTTGCTGTTTCAGATTTTGAATTCGGCGAAAGATACGTCAAATGAAATAAAAGAGAAACAAGTAGTAGCTGCGGTGACGGAGAAAGCCATCGATGAGGCCCGAAACGATTATGTGCCTATTGCTGTTCACTCTACTAACTTGTTTTTCCTTGTTGGTAAGATTGGTTTCGCAAACCTTTATTAAACTTATCGCAAAGTTATCGTTATCTTAAGAGTGCACCCTATGTAAGAAAAACCATCGTAATTCAGCGTCTTGCCCCGCCCGGTCTAGTTCGAAAAGCAACATTAGCCGGGAAGCGCCAGCCGCTTAAATCGCAGCATCAAACGTGATATATACGCTAAACTCAATATAATTTTATATTTAAATACATATTTCATCATACGTAATTGTATCTAAATATAATATCCAAAAATACCAAGCAAACCGGTTAATATTTTTATATTATTATGTTAGTAACATCGAAAAATAGTATTCATTCTTTTTTTTTTTATAGTATAAGGGGGCAAACGAGCAGTTGTAGCCATTTTCATGACTACCGACGCCCATAGACATCTGCATAGAGACTATACAGATGCGCTGCCCCCCTTTCTCCTCCCACCTCCATGGGCCACCGGCATATTTCATCAGTACGTAATTCGTATTAATAATTGAGCAAAGCTCGGTCATACTTGTTATTATAATTCATTATTCTGCTATTAGGTTACGATTATTCACTTCAAAAAAATAGAACGTATGTTTGTTTTATTGTAGTTACTTACTAAGAATATTAATGAAACTTACAATGAAGATCGTACCCATAATTAAAATAAACATTATGCACTATGTGGTTTTAGTACTAAATCAAAATATAGGTAACTATATGATGTCTCTGAAAACGTATATTCATTTGTCCTCCTCGTTCACAAATAAATTTTGGTACAAAAAGAGCCTATACTAAGAGTTAAGATACCAAAAGTCGGAGAGTAAGTAAGTAAAATTAACAAGTTTTTCTTAATAATTTAGAGGGCCAACGAGCAGACAGCATTAATATGAATTAAGTTGAAAGCTACCGCCTATAGATAGAACAATCTATGAAAGTAGTAGGTGTGCCCGCGACTAAGCCCGCGTGGAAATTGAAAAAATAAATAAATAAAAGTAGTCTAAGTCTACTTCTATTGTATCTGCTATCAAAATTGGTCCTGTTGTTTTATTTTAAAAATTAGACGGAACTAACAGATAGGAAAACCAAACTCTCTAACCTCTATGCACATGACATGACATGACATGATACATAGGAAG
>LUGF01053188.1:62179-79427 GCA_001625245.1 Calycopis cecrops
CTCTCTCGCTCTCACACAGTGTTATAATGAGATTTTACGATATCGATTTGGATATTATAACATCATGTCAAATTGCTTAAATTGAGTTTTTTCTTGTCTGAGCTATAACAGTAGTTATTATAAGTCAAGTATTGAAAACATAAGTAGAATGTTACAACATTAGTATAGATAAAACTACTTATATTATAAATATGAATGTGAGTTTATTTGTTACGCTTTCACGTCTGTCACTCAACCAACCATCATGAAACTTTTCTTGAAAAAAGTTTCAGTTTGAAGAAGAAGAATTCACATAGGATACTCTTTATTAAATAGAAATATTGAGTGAAAGTAGATGGGGTAAAAAGTAGTGCCGTTTGAGCCGAGTAGGGCCGCGTGGTCACAACCGGGGAAGTACCTCTCGCTCATACTATAAAGGCGTAAACTGATGTTTGTTGGTGTCGGTATTCATATAAAAGGCTAGTTTGTATCCCTATACTATTAAAAAACCAATGGTTTCAATGTATTATAATTGCCTTTGTAAGATAAAGATTATGTCAAAGTTATTATATTATTATTATTATTGGTAGCCGTAATGCCTGCAGTAAATGGATATGAGATGACGAATATGTTATTAAATTCCCTCGCCTGAATACGTACCTATACAACTGCTTATTATAGGTATGTAGTATAGTTTAGAAAAAAGTCAGAAATATAGGTAAACAGACAACTGATTGTCTAGTGAACCGACTTAACCTCTACGCGTTTTAAGGCAAAGTGGATCAACGTTGCAGTTGTACTGTTTAGATGTATGTAATTGTGATGTTGTTGTATGTATATAATTGTTTGTGATGAAAACAATGTAATGTTATTGTATTGTTTAAATGTCTTGTTTTAACAATATTTTTAAGTATTTCATGCATACTCGTATAACAAAAAATTAACAAACACGTATGGCTTAAAATCCTTTACTTTGCACGTAAAAAATTAAAATTTAAAACTTTAAACGCTCATATCTCCTCCACGCTTATGAATTTTTAAAAAATCTTTTTGCATTTGAATACTACTAATGTACTATATATACCCTGTATTAAACAGGTGTCCTGTATTCTTGTATAGCCTATATATCAATGTAATGACTATCTAAATAAAGGTGCTGTTAAACTTGAGCATTCACATGTAATGAGCATTCATGCGAATGTTACATACAGAAAAATAAACGAGAGTTTTTTAGCGAGCATTGCTTCGAGTTTTTTGCCGAGCCAAGCTTCGGTCATAGTTGCGCGTCCCCGTTCCCCGTCACTAGAATGCTCGAGAAAATGTTCATAGCTATGTTTGACTCTATGCTTGGCTCGGCTCGTTGTTCAGTTCGACAAATATAAAAACGGCGAATGCTCGATGTTCTGTTACAAATGAATGCTCAAGTCTATCAGCACCTTTAAGTTACATTTTGTTCTATTTTAAATGTTGTCATAGTAAAACTTCAAATCATTATAATTTCGTATAAAATTGTTATAAAATATTGTTTTAGAAACTAATGGTGCTTCGATGCATGCGCCTGGATATGATGGTGCCGGCTGTGCTCAAGTATGTTGGAGGTAGGAAATGTATTTAATAATAACGTAAATATTTACTTGTAGAGTGACACGATGGCTATTGTATTTATTACATAGGGGGCAATCGTTGACTACTACGGCCCATAGATATTGGCTTCCTTCAACATAAGGACATGTCTGAAACAATTGATTTTAACTCTTGTAATTATTGACTCTTTTTTTTAGTCTTCAGATAGTTGTATATATTACGGCAATATCAAGAAGGAATTTGTAATAAATTATGTTTTGCTGATTTCATACTCAAATACGGGAATTAGAGGAATAAAAACAGAACGAAGAAAATAATGCATCGTTGACTGTTCTTAAAATATTAACTGTTTTTTTAATATTATCGCATTAGCGGGCCAAACGTGCAGCGGATACTGACGTCAGTAAACATTCGCATATTGCTATGCAGATTTGTTGTCCTACTTCCCGCCTTCTCCTTCAAAGGCCATCGGAAAGTAACAAAATTCACGAAACGCGTTTGCATATCTGTCACGATATTTTTACGATGGTGTAAAGTGCCTCGGTCATGTAGGTCTAACACTGCTGCCACTACTATTTACGAGAATAGGAGCAGGAGTTTTAGGAAGAGTTAGTGCCAAGCTGCATAGCAGCGAAAATGGGCCGGGCACGACCTAGAGGCACTTTTCGCTCACATGATACTATTGCACGGGAGGAAGAAGAGTGTAAGGTAAGGCATCTGCATAGCAATTATGTTTATGGGCTGTTATGAGCTTGGTCTTCAGCTCTCCGTCTCCAGACAGTGCCAGCCACTTTGAGAATGTCGTCGATCCACCTAGCTGCAGGGCGTCTAACGTACTTCCTTATAACATAAAAGAAAATATTTTTAAAATATTTGCGTGTAGGTCGTATCGGCGGCAAGTTCGTGCAGCCGCCGCTGTTCGACCTGGAGTCGTCGTACTCGGAATCGCACTGCTGCATCCCGCTGCTGTTCGTGCTGACGCCGGGCTCCGATCCCATGGGCACGCTGCTCAAGTTCCCCGACGACCAGGTTACTGACCTCTAACTAATACTCGCACTGCTGCATCCCGCTGCTGTTCGTGCTGACGCCGGGCTCCGTCTCCATGGGCACGCTGCTCAAGTTTGCCGACGACCAGGTTACTGACCTCTGACTAATACTCGCAGTCCTGCATCCCGCTGCTGTTCGTACTGACGCTGGGCTCCGACCCCATGGTCACGCTGCTCAAGTTCGCCGACGAGCAGGTTACTGACCTCTGTCTAATACTCGCAGTGCTGCATATCGCTGCTGTTCGTGCTGACGCCGGGCTCCGACCCCATGGGCACGCTGCTCAAGTTCGCCGACGACCAGGTTACTGTCCTCTGACTAATACTCGCAGTGCTGCATTCCGCTGCTGTTCGTGCTGACGCCGGGCTCCGACCCCATGGGCACGCTGCTCAAGTTCGCCGACGACCAGGTTACTGTCCTCTGACTAATACTCGCAGTGCTGCATCCCGCTGCAGTTCGTGCTGACGCTGGGCTCCGACCCCATGGGCACGCTACTCAAGTTCGTCGACGACCAGGTTACTGACCTCTAACTAATTCTAGCAGTGTCACCGTCTTCTATTGGTCGTAGCGTAGTAAGTATAGTAAAAAGTAATATCATGCTGCATTGCAGCTGAATTTGGCCGGTACGATAGGAGTACATCTCGCTGACATGATACCGGCGTAAAGTCACAGGTGTGCCGTCGCGTTTAATGGGGTGTATAAGTAGCCGGTGGCACATGCAGTAGGGAGGAGAAATGAGAGCACCGTATCTGTGTAGTGTCTAAGCGGATGTCTGTAGCCGTCCGTAGTTATAAAAATGTATCCGACTACTCGTTTATTTTTATAAAAATAATTTACTATAAAAAAAATCCAATATATATTATTATATTACTATAAAAAAAATCCAGCGCTGCGTCCTATTTCTCGTAACTTGATAAATAGCTTACATATAGCAACGCTTGGTAAATGTAGGTAGTATCGAACAGTAAAAGATTTTTGAAACAGAAACAGTCGCTCCTGAGAATATCGAATTCAATCCGACAAACTCTTCATCTTTATAATGTACTAGCTGACCCGTGCACACTTCGTTGGGTGTCGAAAATAATATTCAATCGTAATGAAATATAGCCTTTACATCACAGCATACAACATCCGCATAGAGGCTATACTGATGCGCTGTTCTCCTTTCTCCTCCCACCTCCATGGGCCACCGGCTACTTACACACCGCACGAAACGCGACAGCGCAGCTATCACTTTACGCAGGTCTTGTGTAAGCGAGAGGTACCTCCCCGGTCGTGCCGGCCCAATTCGACTGCATGCAAGTATGCAGTGCGGCACTACCTCTTTCAAGCCTGTGTAAGTTCCTGATAATGTAGCTTTCTATTAGTAATTAAAGAACGATTAAAATCGGTCCCGTAGCTTTGGAGCCTATTCAATACAAACAAACAAAAAATATTTTCTCATTATAATATTCGTATAGATAGTAGGTACACATGCGCTTAAATAACGGCGTAGCACTAAATATACCATTTGTTGGCGAAGAAAAATATTTGCCTTCTTTGCTTCCAAGGCAAAAGGCGGAAATTTGAAAACTAATATATTGTCTCGTATATTTCAAATATTACTACATACCTATACATCTTCATACAATTTAAGCGTTTATGTGTTTCCTATTACATAAATTGTTTAGATATCTGCAGAAGATAATGTCATAGTAAAATAATGTCAATACTACTTGGAACATAATAAGTAGTGAAACTGGAAAAGTCTCAAGTCGCTCTTCTGATTTTCATCTTTATATCAAAGATGATATAACTAGTTAAGTCTGACGAAGAAATTGCGACGGTGTTTAAGAAATTTTTCGCTGACATTCCAATTTCAACTACCAAAAATTTAATATCCTCTCCTGCTGCTAATGAATCATCGCTGAAAGATTATATAATGAAATGTGATGTCAATTTTTGTTTTCATGATATCGAGCCCTGAGACATAATTTCAGCTTTTAAAATGTTAAATATTAAGAACAAGACTGATTTGTGGGGCATATCTAGGAAGGTTATAAAATCGATAATTGACCTAATTGCTCCATGTTTAGCTGTTATATTTAACGCATATGTAAAATGTAGGGTATTCCCTGACCTAATGAAGCACTCTAAAGTATTGCTTCTTTTTAAATCCGATTGTACTAATGATCCTTCAAACTTTAGACCTTTAAATCGATATCTATATTACCGGCTTTTAACAAAGTATTTGAAAAAATAATTTTGAATCAGTTACAGTCTCATTTTAATACTAATAATTTATTACATGACAAGCAATTTGGTTTTACAAAAGGACGCTCTACTACTACTACTACTACTATGCTGGTGTAAGTTTACTAAGTTCTATTTTTGAGTCACGGGATGCGCTAGCTGTATTTCGTGATCTTTCCGAAGTCTTTGACTGTGTAGAGCATGAAACATTGGTCAGAAAATTACACCATTATGGAATAGAAGGCTCGGCTCTCAACCTTTTGACTTCGTATTAAAAAATAAAACTCAAAAGGTTGAGGTAAATAAAAAAAGGTCTAACGGGACTAAAATAGAAATGAGGGTCCCACAAGGGTCAATTTTAGGTCCTTTTCTATTTCTAATATATATAAATGACATTCCATAGCTCGTTAAAGACAACCATGAGATAGTCCTATTTGCTGATAATACGTCGTTTATTATTAAACATAAGCGACAACAGATTAATTGCGATAAGGTAAATAGGTCTCTCTCAATGATGATACATTGGTTTAGTGTTAATAATTTACTACTGAATAGTAAGAAGACAAAATGTATTAAATTTACCTAATGTTAAACAGGTTCCTACCAATGTACAACCACGGTGAACCAAGAGGGATCCCGGGTGGGGACGCGTCGAGTGGGCTTCGCTAGGGCCCGCTCTGGATGCGTCCATGAAGGACGGGTCGCGGGAGGAGAGGTGTCTCGGTGTGTTGTTGCCGTGCATCCTATCTCCCGCGACCGAACGGAGGCGCACCGTCCGATGCGTTGGCGGTGGGGCAGCAGAGGAAGAGGAGATGCGGTGTGTCGTTGCCGTCCTCCCTGTCCTCTGCGGCCGTTTAATGGTTGGTCCGCCGCCCAGCGGATGGGACCAGCCAATGCCAGAGGTCCTCCACCCGTCCCTCTGAATTAGCAGATGGCGGCGTGGATTCGGACGACCGGCGTGGTGTGCTCCGTTGGAGCATTAAGACCAGGGGTTAAGATGCGAACCTGACCCCATTGCACGGTTCTAACGTGGAGTTAGGGCCTGTTCAAAGGCAGCCAGACAGTCCCTAAGGAGGAGGAGTCTGGCCTTTTCACTGAGGCCAGCCGGTCGCTGGAGGCGCCCTGTTGCTTTCAGATCCGGGACCCTTCAATTATAGCGGCTGAAGGCACCGGTAGGGGCTTAGTCGGTAGGGGCAACCCAATTGTCGAGCCCGACACTGTACCCGGTTGAGCCACCCGGCTCCTGGGTAGCGTGCGTAAAGGCATGCCCCTGCGAAAACAAAAAAAAAAGGGAACTATCAATGTAAATGGCGAAACTCTGGATCTAGTGGACTCTACAATTTTCCTAGGAATAACACTAGATTCTAAACTACTGTCGGGTCAAGCTTGCGAATAGGCTTAGTTCGGTAGCATTCGCAGTTAGAAAAATTAGACAAATCTCGGATGAATATACTACTAAATTAGTTTATTTTAGTTACTTTCACAGTATTATGTCTTACGCCATACTGTTGTGGGGAAACGCTGCAGACATAAACACTATTTTAGTGCTGCAGAAGCGAGCTATTCGTGCAATTTACCAACTAGCCTCCAATACATCACTTAGAAATAAATTTAAGGACATCGGTATATGGCTATTTACTCTCAATATATTTTAGATAATGTCTTTTATGTAAGAAAGAACATTAGTGAATTCAGAACGAAAGATGATAATCATTACAGAAATACGAGAAACAAACATAAATTAGACATACTATTTCATACACTTAGTAAAGTAAAGAATTCCTTTCAGGGGCAATGCATACGCCTCTACAATAGAATCCCAGAAAGCGTCCAAAAACTTTCGATTAATAAATTTAAAAAAGTTGTTAAAGAGCGTTTGTGTGATAAGGCATACTATAAGGTTTTATGACAGATACCACATCTTGGGATTAGTACCCTCCTCCCAGACTGTTTCTGTACCATAATTATTGTAAATTCATAAATTGCATTGCATTATGTCATTTATAATATGCAAATGTATTTGTATTTTTATATTTTTTACTTTTACATATCATCACAGCATGAGGCCCGCTGAGTTTGTTTCACCGGTTCTTCTCAGGACAGGGCTAGGGTTGTAGATTTAATTGTTGACGTTCAAAAAGTAATTCCTGTAATTCTATTTTGAATAAAAACTTTATTCATTTCATTTCAATACCCCAATTTATCGATACCAAATATTTTATATGTAATTTTATTGTTATGTACAAGGAGTACATAGTATGTAGAAGCAAAGGAACATTTGGATTAGTCTCTAACCTGTTGGACTGATGACTTGGTTAAGGTAACGAGGATGCAAGTGACTCTATGAGGGAGGCAAATGTCTAGCAGTAAACCTCCTCTGGTTGATGATGATGACGATGATAACATTTTAGAGCTACATCTTTGCTTTAAAATAAACATCCCGATTTATAGATCTGTAGTAAAAGTAACTATTTTTGTAAAATCTAAGTAGCCATAATATGTATTTAACAATAGTAATGTGTGTTTACGTTTCGCTGTCGCTATAGGGCTTCGGCTCGTCTCGGCTGTTCTCATTGTCGCTGGGGCAAGGGCAAGGCCCCATTGCGGTGAAGCTGATCGAAGAGGGAGTCCGCAGCGGAACGTGGGTCGTGCTGCAGAATTGTCACTTGGCTAAGAGTTGGATGCCAATGTTGGAGAAGGTTATACATTACGATTGATATTATAGTTTGGAAGCGCTTAAGTATAATGTTCAACATTATATTGTTGTGTTCTTTGATTATATACACGTCTAGATGGAGCATTTCAAATAAACATCGCAAAGAAAACGTCTCATTTTTCGCACAATGTGTGAGTGACAGTTATGTACAGATTGTTTTAAAACCGTCAATGTGTGCGTGTAACGGGATACCAACAGCATAAAAAATTACCCTTAATTTTGTTACTAAATCAGGAGGAACTAACAGCAAACAATAAAATAGGAATATACATATGAATATATGGTCTATATAGATTTTTTTAAAGAATGTATGCTAATTATTATTAAAAATAAATTATGATTTTTTATTATTATTTTTTTATCAATGAGAGAGAGAGAGTTTATTATTATTATCAATGAGAGGATTTCCGAAGGTAATTTTAGTTTTATAGATCGCTATATGTATATGTAAGTATTAGATTTTTTTACTTGATAATAAGACTCCAAATATACTTTATGAATCAGTTTTATTTATTTACAGTCAGTGTCAAATAATATAAAATATACTAACAATACTTATAATGACATCTTAAGTTTACGCGAATGTTGCACATTATAATAAAGCTATTTAAACGGCCTCACGGATTATCTTTGGATGGAATCGGTGTTATTTAGCGAGGATTTGTGCTTTATCAAATCTTATATCTGACGACCAGGCTGGCGCAGTGGTTCAGGGCTCGGATAAGCGGAATATATTGCGCCAGGGGTCGCGGGTTCAAATCCCGCCTTGGTCATTGATGTTTATCTATGTATTATATGTTGTGTTCAGTAATGAAAATCTTAAATATATAAAACTTCTTAAATTTATAAAATATATTTCCGTTGTCTAGTACCTGTAACATAAGTCTTTACGGTACTTAGCACAGGGGCTAGAATAACATAGTGTGTAAACTCCACTGCTATATATTAAAAAAACTTCCCTTTAGTTTTGGGAAATTACCCTACTTTTCTAGTGACAACACCGTACCACTAGTAAATTGTGAAATTATTATTCGTATTTTCTTAACAATACTTATGTAAATTTAAAATCTAACCGGTGAAATAAGATCTTCTATTTGTTATCAGATTTTCCTGCATGGTTATGACACAGTTGAACAGAACAAACCGGCATATTTCTTTTTTTATTGAGAGCTCAGAATCGCGTTACGGTCTAGATGACACTGACTTAAGCGAAGAGCGTGTCTACTACATATAGTAAAGACGTTTTACGGCGCTTTCAGGTGGTTGATGCGGTATCTAGACGTGTATATAATCAAAGTGTTGTGTTATATGTATTGTTATATAATGCTTTACTGTATGTATTTTATATTTGACTGCTTCCAAACCCTTTATATTTTATTGACTTATTACACGTTGGTATAATGCAGATGCCTAAATTGCCTAAATTTTAAACTTGCTTTTGCTTACATTTATTTTTTCGGGATGAAATTTTCATTCTACATAGAAAGTAACCTATATCTTGGTGTGCTAAATTTCATCAACATTCGAGTTTTAGCGTCAAGGCGAAACTTACATACACACCTATTCTAATTTATAATATTATTTTTTCTGTTCTAAATTATTTTGTAGCCAGAATTTCAAAAACTTTTCTATCTATTGAATTTATTGATTGACAAAATTCGAGTATTTTGTGTAGATATGTGAAGGACTGTTGCCCGACACGACACACCCGGACTTCCGGCTGTGGCTGACGTCATACCCGGCAGACCACTTCCCCGTCTACGTGCTGCAGAACGGAGTCAAGATGACCAATGAACCACCGCAAGGTTCGTCGTACTACGACTTGTACTCTGATACTCTAGCGACAGTGATGTCGTAGACTTTTATTGAGAAACGCGATACGTCGCTATCTATGATATACTTTGAGTATTTAACCTACTGAAAGGCCACCTACAGACGTTCCCTGCAGCCGAATGGCTTTAGTGTTTAGCAGATGGCTACCGTGTCTCCTACCGAATTAAGCAGACTTTTGTTGTTTTTTTTTTATAAGCGTTTGTATTCGCGGTGTCTCCGTTTGATTAAGTACTCAAACATATTTTTTTTTTCGCGCTTTGGTCCACCACTCGTTCCCACCGCTGCTACTCCTATGTCGCCAGGATGCGTTGCCCTTCTACTTCTTCCCACTTCCATGGGTTACCGGCTATTTATACATACCTAGTACGAAAGGCAATAGCTGAGCTGTCACAATAAGCTTGTATCGTGTGGGCGATAGTTACCTCCTCGGTCTTGGCGGCTCAACTTGGCTGCATGCAAGCATGCAGCATAGCACTACCTGTCATTAATTATTGGAAGGTCTATTGCACAGCTAGCACCAACGGTTAGTCGCTTGCGTACAGGTTTGCGCGCAAACATCGCTCGCTCGTACGCCAGCGACCCCATCAACAACCCGGAGTGGTTCGAGGGTAACAAGCAGGAGGGCGCGTTCAAGAAGCTGCTGTTCGCTCTGTGCGTGTTCCACGCGGTGGTGCAGGAGCGCCGCCAGTTCGGCCCGCTCGGCTGGAACATCCGCTACGAGTTCAACGAGACCGACCTGCGCATCAGCGTCACGCAGCTCTACATGTTCCTCAACGAGTATGAGGTGAGACACCGCTTCTTAAAGTGAAACTAGCTGCTCTCCGCGGTTTCATCTGCGTAAATTTTGATCCCGTAGAAGTATTGAGATGTAAAATAAATGTTGGCCAATTCTCATACCTACCCGATATGCACACAAAATTTCATAATTTCATGAGAATCGTTTGAGATGTTTTGAAGGAGTATGGTAACTGTGCGATACGAGAATTTTATATATAAGATAAAGTGAAATTATAGACGATGGGAATTTTGGAAATTGAACATCCTTAGCGCCGCTAAAAAAGTGTAATAAAATATAATAGAATAAAAATATAATATTAGTTCACATAGGCAACGATTCGACCAGAAAATTAAAGCTACGCCAACTTGTAGCTACCACGCGGCGCAGCGTGTGTTAAGTACAGGGGAATCTTCCTTGATTGATTTTATCTTTAGCGGCAGTCCCTATCTGCTGTCGTCTGTCTGTTTTTTAAGTATAATACTTTTTAGGGTTTCGTATCTCAAAGAAAAAAAAACCGGCCAAGTGCGAGTCCGACTCGCACACCGAGGGTTCCGTATGAATGGGAAGAACATTCCAAACGTAATGCATGATTTTCAAGACCTTTTTCTCTAAAACGCGTAAAGGGATTAAGCTGAAATTTTGAGATACGGAACCCTAAAAACGGAACCCTTATAAGATCGCTTTGTTGTCCGTCTGTCTGTACGGCTGTCAAGATCTTTTTCTCTGAAACGCGTGAAGGAATTAAGCTGAAATTTTGTCAAATACGGAGGTCAGTTACGTATTGATGCCTTGAAAAAATCACACTTCTAAGTTAACGCAATAAAAAGTTATAGCCAATTATGCACAAATTTTGTATGAAAACGTACTTTGTCGAAAACCAAAAATTATCGGGTACTTCCCGTTGACCTGGAGATGGGTGGGACCCGATAATTTTTGGTTTTCGACAAAATACGTTTTCATACAAAATATGTGCATAATTGACTATAACTTTTTATTGCGTTAACTTAGAAGTGTGATTTCTGTCAACTTAAACGGCAGGCGTAAAGTTACAATAATTGAAAACCATGCATTACGTTTGGATTGTTCTTCCCATTCATACGGAACCCTCGGTGTGCGAGTCGGACTTGGCCGGTTTTTTATCAATGACGCGATTTTTTTCTTTATCTGGCGCCTTGCACTTTACGACGTGTCATTAACGTAGCTGCTATGCCAACGCGTAGACTGACTACTTATATATACAGCATATGATATTATATGTAGCATTTGCACCAATTCATACAAGTTTAGATTAATATCATAGAATCATAGATTAAGAAACTAAATGCAGTGAAAACTAAGAGATGACAAAGATAATTTGAAAAGAAAGATTTAAACGTTTTCGTAATTTTTGCACAGATTTAATTCGAAAACTTAAAAAATAATACAACAAAAATAAAACTCTTGTCAGTTTAAAGTACACCAAAAATTATATCAAACGATTAATGAAATCACTTAATTCAAAGGTCAGAAAACAAAATATACTATGTTGCTTAATTTAAAGTCACATCCAATCGAATCAGTTCAATTTGTAAGTCACTATTTTGTAATGTAGGTAAAAAGTTGGCTGAAGACAATGTTATTAGGTCTCAATTCAATAGTTTTGCGGATACTCCCTCTCAAACTTCCGTCGTACTTGATACTTACACACAGGAAGTTGCAAATGTTCTTCCAAAATCATTTATACCCTGTCTAGCTTCTTAAAGTTCTGGATTTATTTAGTATTCCTACCAGTTTTATAAAACGCTCAAAATAATATAGATTTTGAAAGGAGTCGTTTCGCACAAATTGGTCAAGAAAACTTGAGAGAGATATCCCCTAGGTCGATTATAACTCAGATTTTATACTTCACTTTTTGCCACACTCACTGTTCCGTATACACACCCGGTTATACTCTCGGGTCAGGACTACCAGTCACACAGTCCAGAGACTGGGCGTGAACAATTTGTTTTTTGGATTGCGTCCCGAAGTAATTTTAAAGACGTTATTCACGTCAAAAGGAAGAGGAATGACGCCATTTTGGTATTGTACAGGACGTGCAGTACGTGGCCCTGCGCTACCTGACGGGCGAGTGCAACTACGGCGGCCGCGTCACCGACGACTGGGACCGGCGCTGCCTCAACACCATCCTCGCCAACTTCTACAATCCGCGCGTCGTCGAGTCAGACAATTACCCGATAGAGCCTAGCGGTCAATATACACACTACTAGCTGTCATCCGCATCTTCTCTACTCTTTAGTCCTTCAACTATCTCCATACTAAATATCACATCGATTCTTTGATCCGATCTGATGTGAAAGAAGGACCAACAAACAAACGAACCAACACACTTTCGCATTTATAATATTAGTATGGATCCCATTCCAATTATCCCGACCATCGCCGGATCCGAGTGGGTGCTTAGGGGTACTGCAGCCCCGAGCCTCGTATGACTTAAGGCCCTTAGGATCATTTCTCATATCCACAAAAGGGGCTTCTTCTCAACTCCAAGGTCTCAACTAAAACTCAGTCAGATCACAATCCTGTGCTGATTTAATTTGTAGCGTAGTCAAAATGTAAATTTTGTTCCTGCAATTACAGGGCTAAAAGCGTACGAAATTATTGGTAGGGCAAAAATTATCTATCATACTTACTACTACTTAGTTCTTTCTTATTTACTACTAGAAAATATGCCCGCTTCTCTGACGTACAATTTTCTATTGCTTCCATTTCACTTGGCTCCTAAGAATCGTATTGCCTACAGCTATTGTCGCGGACTCCGCTATTAATTGCACTTTTTTAATCTTACAAACTATGGTATTAACATCGGCTAATGGAAACACAGTTTAGTAATAATATTAGTGTAGATATTTAATTAATAATCATCTTAGTATAGATTTGTAAGATAGTGATGATAGTTAATTTTAAAGCACAAAGACTCGTATTTAACCTTTATGAACAATTCAATAGTACAAAAGCTACGAGGCATAAAATAATCAGGTAACTTGTATTATTCTTATTTTGCCTTATGTATCACCATTCATCAGTGCCGGATTAGCCATGTAGCAAGAGTACTAACTGCTACAGGATCCGGGCTGTCCTACATAACCTATAACAGTCTATGTCACCAAATTACCCAAAAGGATTCCAAAACAAGGGCATTTTAACCGCATGTTCAACCCGTCACTGTGTTTTTTTTTCAGGATATAGGGGAACAAACAAGCAGACGGAACCATTTTCATGACTACCGACGCCTATATACATCCGCATGGAGGCTATACAGATGCGCTGCCCTCCTTTCTCGTCCCACCTCCATGGGCCGGCTACTTACACACCGCACCAAACGCGACAGCACAGCTTTCACTTTACGCTGGTCTCGTGTAAACGATAACTACCTCCCCGGTCGTGCCGGCCCAATTGGGTTGCATGCAAGCATGCAGTGTGGCACTACTACTTACTCAATGAAATCACAATACCCAAAAGGACTGCAAAACACGGTCCTCTTAAGGCCCCCTTCCTCAACCCGTCACTGTACAACAGGCACGTACTACATCCCCACGCTGCGCGAGCACTCGGACTTTGTGACGTTCGCGTGGTCGTGGCCGGCCGCCACGCCGCCGCAGGTGTTCGGCTTCCACCCCAACGCCGACATTACCAAGCATTTCCAAGAGGCCGACGAGCTGCTCTCCACCGCCATGCTCACACAGGTACACCTGTGCAGCTGATAGGGCCAGAGTCAAAGATATAGGCATATATGACGCAGCGAAATGTGATGCGCTGACAGCATACATAATACTTTTAGCAGCACCGGTCGATTTACGACTGCATCGATGCTGCAATTGCTGCATCACCATTTCTCGGCTCTTCGCATCCAGTCGAAGCATCGGAATCGTGTGATTTAACGACTGCTCCGATGCTCGATACGTAACACTTTGCGTCTGGGAAGCGTCTCGTCGCTGCTTTCAGCTTCTAAAAAGAACCTAAATCGCCGATCGCCGCTGCTAAAAGTATCGTGTGTGCTGTCGCCCTAACGCGGCGACATTTGTTGTGCTGAAGCAGTAGCTAAAGCGCAAAGTACTACTAGTAGTACTATACTAGTAGAGCTTAGAATGTAGCTGCGCTGTAGCTGGCAGCTACGCTACAGCGGACCGCTACAGCTGCAGAAAAAGAGTTCGCAGTTGATAACGCGGCGCGAATGTGTAACGCTGCGCCGCGGCGCAGCGTTACACATTCTAATTTGAATAGAGGTAAATAATACGATCAGAGTAATTTATGTAGTTGTATACTTTCTAGGTATTATTTACTTATGTCTAACCTAATATTAAAATATATTATCTAGATACGTGTATAATTTGTTATGTACAAAAGACAAGCCCTTTTTATCAGAGATTGTTAATCCTCCTTCCATTGTAAATGCATTGCGGTGTTATAAAATATTTAGGTGCTTCACACTTTGTTTGTATCCGCTGTACGCTGGATGCTTTATTCCCGCTCGAGCACTTAATTTTCCTTTAAAATTTATAGCGCCCAGGTTTAAGCCGAACTACGTACTAAGTACTGCGCAGGTAATGAGCGCGAGGCGGCTACTTTGCTGTAATAGTTGTTTTTTTTTCTAAAGTGCACTATAAATTCCTTTGGCCATTAGTTTTTTCTTCTTGGTAATTACTTTAAATCTTATTATACTTAAAATGATTAAGCGTCTGTTTATAAACTATGGCAAAATTTAAACTTATTTTTTTTAAGTTTTTTACTTAATTTTGCTCTATTACACAAGAGTCGAAACAAGTTGGATCGGTAGTGTATACCAAGTCGACGCCTATAGGTAAATCTCTTACACGTAATCACACATTGAGTCTTGAAATTTAACCCAAATTGCTCATAATGCAATAATATAGCTATCACAATCACATCTCTACATAATGATACGAAATCATTTCTTGCTTACTCAGTACTTTCGGCTCACCTAAAGTAGATAGATGATTTATTTCAAATTAACAGCATCCAAAATGAGTCGCAATGCCATGTTAATAAACTGAAGAAATTAGTAAATATATTTTAAGATTTTCACAATGCTCCTTGAATGTATAGTGTACAGTCCAAGATGCAATGATTTTCATATATTTTATATCATACTAGTCGTTTTCACTGGCGTTTTTACTCTTTTGCACGAACTTTTGTTCAGAAAATTCTGAACGTAAGTACTAAACACGTGAATCCTCTACCTACCTGCTGCCATTCCACAAATACCAAATAAACAAACAAACAAATAGTGTTTTTTAATTATATAGATTTTTTAGTTTTCAGATTAGTATTTGTATCTAATGTAGTCTGGCGCTTGTAATTTTACGTAATATTTTCATCACAATGTATTTTCTGTTACATCGATCACGTCTCGCGCCAGGACCGTACGGTGAGTTTCTGCAACAATATTATCTTTTGTATTTCACCGCTGAAGCTTATACTAACTTTGTTGTAATTTTTAATGCACAAAGGATCTCTACAGACAGTACGTGGTAAGTACTTCATACATTTTTATGAGTATCGTCATTTTTGTTGCACAACTTGTTTTGTTTTCCTTTATTAAGTATGTTAGGGGTTGGGGTCAAATAAAATAAACTAGGCTTTTATATTATACAGAAAGATATATTTCAGTAGTATAGGATATAAGATTATAACTAAGATATATAATAACCTGGGATATTATAATATACAAAAGGATATATTTCAGTACCTATTATATATATCTTCGATCTAATGAAGATAACGGGACGAGATCATGGGGTTAGGATGAGTCGCTACTATAACTTATGTCGATACAATATTATTTAAACTATAAGGCGCGGTGTCGCAATTACGCTGACATATCCATTATTGTTCGGTGATTGATCCGAACAAACTCCCGAGGGAGAAAAAGATGAGGTTAGAAGTGGGGTATAGTTAAATGAGTACCCAGTGAACTTAATATTAAATAACAAGTTGAATACAATGTTCAAGTAATATTAAAATAAGTAGGGTTAGTTATGTTTAAGATGAGATGCACTTAACATTACAAATCAAACAGTCACTACAGCATAAATCAGGAAGAGAAAACAAGCGAAAGATCAGTGAAGAACCTCTATCTTACTCCTTTCGTACACACTCAGTCGATAGCGTTATTCGCTTAGGATCACTATTCACTGATTTGCTACAAGATTGCCTATGGTCCCTAATTTCACTACACTCAATCACTACACTTTCTGGAACGGTGGATGGAGATGGCCCCGGATTCGCCGCAGGGACTTCAGTAACACGATTCTTGACATAATTACTGTGTACTTCACAGGAGTTTTATCTAACACTTATACACTCTTTTATTTATAGCCCAGTTGCTAGAGGCAAATAAGGCTTAAAATTTACTGTAATTAGGTCCAGCAAATTATGCACAAAAATGGGTTGGTCTGTTCACACACAATGAGAGAAAATTTAGTGTGTCATTTTTGGAGTTGCGGAAGACTGTTTAAAAAATGGTTTTATAGGTAAAAAACAGTTTTTTTAAGATAACTAAAAAACAACAAACAATATCGATTTAAAATTTGCTAGTTCCCAGTTGCTAGAGGAAACTAAAAGACAACAAACAATGCGTATTTTTAATTATAGGGAAAAAAAGAGTTTTTTTTTGTAACTTGTTTATAACAAATTAACTGAACAATTCGAATAAATAAATGTGCTAATTAACAACTGCTGGAAACACTTTTTCTGGTGAATAATCTTTTTATAGCAGAGTTTAAGTATCGTACTAGAGGTAGCCTGAGTTTCGATCCTTAATATTCATAATTAAACAAATTATGATTTTTATATAAAAAAAAAATATTTTCGCCCCCAATAGAGATAAGGCTTTAATTTTTTTTTTAAATAGTTTAAAAATCGTCGGAACTCAAATATAAATTTTCACATCGATACGAAAAATTGCGCCTTGGCAAAATGCGAAAACGTGCGGACCAAAAATGGGCCATTTTTCGGAGGCCATTTTAAAGACGATAGCGATCGAAATTGGAACAATACTTTTCATATTAATAAAATATAAGTCA
>LUGF01053188.1:79905-91425 GCA_001625245.1 Calycopis cecrops
GGACATAAAGCCGGCGGACATGATGCCCATGTCCATCGTGGTCATACAGGAGGCGGCGCGCTACGAGCGCCTCGTGCACGTCATACGCAGCAGCTCGCGCGCCGTCATAGGAGCCGTACAGGGTACGTGACTGTTAGGTGTGCTGAGTGCTGTTGCTGCATTGTGTGACATCTCGTATGATGCTGGCCGAGATCCTGTCGGACGATGGCGATACCCGGCAGATGTGACCACCATGTCCATCGTGGTGACATGCTGAAGATACGAACGAGGAAAATTTTTTTATAGTATAAGGGGGCACAGTTGGAGCCATTTTTATGACCACCTAAGCGCATAGGGTTTTTACAGATGTGTTTGCCCTTCTTTCTCCTCCCTTCTTCTTAATAACAAGTCTTGCAGTTTTGCCGATTAACTATGCTCGCTCTATCAATTGAGAGACGTTTAACTCGAAATACAATCCTTGCTCAGCTCCGCTTCGCTACCACCCGGGACAAAATTATTCAAGTCTAGAAAACGATATCAATTTAAAGAATTACCTGCATATAATGGAAGCATCTTTAGAATATTCATTTGTTAACTATGATGATAATGAGATTTTTATTCGACGGCCATTTAAAGGGAGGAGGAAGGGGGGGTTAACAGATCTGCATATCAATTATGCGGATGTCTATTGGCGTCGGTAGACTCCAAAATGTCCAGGACTCTTTGTTTGCTTCCTTATAAGTACTGTAAAAAAACCCTGAGAGGTTTGTGTTGTAGGTGTGAGCGTGTTGACGGACATAACGGAGGAGGTGATGACGAGCATGTACCGCGGCCGCGTGCCCGCGGTGTGGTCGGAGAAGAGCTACCCATCGCTCAAGCCGCTGGCCTCCTACTTCAGCGACCTGCTGGAACGCCTCGCCTTCCTGCAGGTGTGTGCAGTGATCATACACACACACACATTCTCACACATATAAAACTTCGTCTCTATTCATCCCATTTTACGATTTAGAAAATATTGTGCAATCCGCTGTCTATTCATAGCTAGGTACATATTTTTTTATAGTACCTTTTTTATAGTTTTATACTAACATACATAACTACATATAGAACAAGCGATTTAGTTTTTTATCTATCTCTTCTAGATGGCAACGCTTTCTAAGGCACAAAATTTCACGTGAGATACCCATCTATACCCAGTAAAACATTAATTTATGGTGACAACTAGGTTACGACTGTTCTGTTTATCACTTGGTTACGCTGATTTGTAGGAATATTTAACCTTCAGTTATGTAATGTGTTTAAATGTTTTTGTAATTTACAAGATTGTCATGTTGACCTAATGTTAGTTTGATCATCCTGATCAACAATACTAGCTAGAAACCCTATATTGATCCGTGTAGGTGACCTGGCCATAAAACCCTAAGAAACCCACCAGTCTTCTTTGCGATACAGTTGTAATAGGTAAAAACAGAAACGGTATAAAATATGTTACAGAAATAATTCTGTAACAAATTTGATGTGTTAAACTTACTGAAATTGTAATCTTTATAAAGGTGTTTTTGACTTCCTTCAAAGAAGTTGTTGTCTTTTGGTATGTAGTTGAAGGTTGCTTTTTACCTAATAGCTCTTTACATAATAATAATTATTGGTAACAGCATTGGCACCAAAACGGACCGAAGCCAATGTTCTGGCTGCCTGGCTTCTACTTCCCGCAAGCCTTCCTCACGGCCGCCCAACAGACCTACGCGCGAAAATACAAGATACCAATTGATCAACTTGTATTTGACTTCCAAGTAAGTAACTTCTCAGTTAAGCCAAAATGTCTTTTCCAGTAACGATGATATGATTCACTGACAATCTTATATATAAACTAGTTAAACCGATAGCCGTTGTCTTGTCATTACTGGAAAATATGTTGTCATGGTAACGTAGTGTTGTGTAGCAATCCGATATTTCGCCCTACAAAAGTGTATTTTAAGTAGTCGAAATACATACACCGAGGATACCTACATAAGAAAAAAAGGCTTAATCAAAATCTCTCCTGTAGTTTTAACGTGAAAGCCGCAGTCTTCTATAGTTTTATTATATGTATAGATATAAAATGGAGCTTTCATGTAGAATTAAGACCATCATTTAAGAACGACTTAATTATATTTCATTATAGGTAATTTATTTTTTGTTTTCGTTATGAGAGAGCTAAGGTTGTATATAGAAAGATATTTGAAAAATGATTCGGAAATTAAAAAAAACGGGATAAACAACCTTAAATTTTCATACTAAGGTAACGGAATGACAGTTTCGTCACGTAACGTAACTATTGGCCATGACCTCAAATTCTGCAATTATGACAAGACAGTGCTGTCTGGTCACCTAGAATAAAATAAATTCATGATGTAGAGTCATGTAGAGTGGCGCCTGATTATAATGAACAGAAAGAAATGTCAATAGCACATGTATTTTTTTATAGTATAAGGTGGCAAACATGTAGTTCAAAGCCTTTTGATGACTACTGATGCTCATAAATATACCCTTAGTTATTATTATGGGTTACTTCTTCATATTTTTTGCTTTCTATAAAGTGTAGAATATTTAAAACAAGATACGTTATCCTAAATTCTATAATATATTTTACTCCACATTTACAGAAAAGCCAAGGTATCAGGATCAATTTATTTTTACGTGCGTCTTATTTCTGCTCATTTTCTTTGTTGAATATAGCAGCCAACTGCTATGCTAATTGTTCGGGCCCGATGCAGACGCGGCGTTTAATTTAAAAAACATTCTTTACTTTAAAGATTTATTGCGATTACATATTCCACATGGAAAGAAAAAAGAATATGGCACGTGATTCGGCCGTGATGGTTCTGGGCCGAGGTAGGAAGTAATGCACCGACACACGATGTCCACAGATTACATACACACATCACTTTTTGCTACACTCAAATGGACCGAATACACATTACACACCCCGTTCACACTCACGTGTCAGGACTGACGGTCGCACAGTCCAGGGTCCTGACTGGGCATGAACACTAATTTTGTGACCCTTTTAAGGGTTCCGTATCTCAAAGAGAAAAAACGGAACCCTTATAGGATCGCTTTGTTGTCCGTCTGTCTGTATGTCTGTCAAGACCTTTTTCTCTAAAACGCGTGAAGGGATTAAGCTGAAATTTATGTCAAATACGGAGGTCAGATACGTCTTGATGCCTTGAAAAAATCACACTTCTAAGTTAACACAATAAAAAGTTATAGCCAATTATGCACAAATTTTGTATGAAAACGTACTTTGTCGAAAACCAAAAAATTATCGGGTACTTCTCGTTGACCGGGAGTTGCGAAATTTGGCAAGAAATAAGAACTTAATAACACATATATAAGAATAAATCTGAAAACTAGTAAATTATATGTAAATCATTGGAAAAATCATTATCAACTTATAACTGTAATTCGTTGCCTACTAAATTTGTGTAAGCAACCGCTTATATACGTTTGTCAACTTAAACGGCAGTCGTAAAGTTTCAATAATTGAAAACCATGCATTACGTTTGGATTACGGAACCCTCGGTGTGCGAGTTGGAATCGCACTTAGCCGGTTTTTTTATTAGGAACTTATAAGCTGAACATCTATACTTTTTACCTATGTATGAGCGTTTATTGAATAATATACACTGAATACAGAGAAAATTCGTGTTTTAAATGTTACACGTGTGAACATGTCAGATCGTTTTAATTTTAAGTATGTATGCTATTTGAATAGTTAAATTCCTGGCTCTCTATTTTCTTCTGTATTTTCTACTTCAGTACAACTGTCAGTTTTTGACTGAAAATTATAATTTTTTCCACCAGCACTTGGAGAGTAACATACAAATCCAAATAAAATCAAATTCTCTGTTTAAATCATCATCAGCTTTATTGATCCAATCCAGCATTGGCCTTCTTCAATGAACGCCAAGATGACTGTTACTCTCTCTACTCACAGCTATCCCGAGTTACTGCACAAAGATCGTCACATACGTACAAAACGATCTTTGTTCCAACAATAATAAGGTAATTGCTAGTAGCTGGTAGTAGTAAGGTAATTGCCGCTAAACAACAATATCTGCGTAGGTACAAAAACAATTGAAAATCGACAAACCTGCCGCCGAAGGCGTGTACGTGTATGGGCTGTTCTTAGAGGGAGCGAGGTGGAACATGTCTTCATTTTGCGTCGATGAATCCTTTTCCAAGGTTCTCTACGACGAATTCCCGCCGGTAAGTTGATTGACTTCTAAAATATTTTCTAAGGCATCGTCTAGAATCTAGATTATAGTCTAACAATTCAATTAACAAATTTATCATTTTAATCCAATAACCACTTTTGAAAATATCGTGGTACGAACGTAAGTGTGTAACTCCTTGCAGTACTAACTAGTTGCGCTATGCAATGTTAACCCCCGTAACCAACGCATCACTATCATCCATCTTGCTTTTTATTCCTCGAGGAAAGATTTTTGCAGCCTTACACTACACAATTTCGCATTTTTACCGTAATAAACAATTATTTATATGGATGTCATACGCCACTGACGAACTACCAGAAACTAATCAACTAGGTGTAGTTTGGTTGTCAAATGTGTGCGTAAGCCCGTATATGTACAGGACTGGGTATAGTTTCGCTAACATTCTTGGCAGAGTTACGTCTTTACTCTTTATCTGGTCTGAGATTATTAAAGGTGTAAAAGCTTTGTGCAATATTTAAGTTGGACTCGTATTGACTTAGTTTGAAAATAAAAAATATTCAATCACATCAAAATTTTTAATTTTTTTTAAATTTAGTTTTATCTATTCGGGCTAATCTTATAGTACAAAAACAACATTTAATAATTATATAATCGTGTAAATATTTTTTTCTGTCCTTCATTTGTCAATAGTAGTGTTCAGTAGTAGGGTTTAGTGAGGCCCAATTTAGACATCTAAGGCACCTACTGACAGAGAAATTAAAGCCGCAAATTCATTGAGCAACATTAATTGTTAACAGACACTCTTTCCTAGAGTATTTCATGATGTTTTATAGTTACTGTAAATAGTTTATAAATAGTATACAAACAAAAGTGACAAACAAGTATTTGTGAAACATGCAGCCGTAGTGGAGGGCAGTAAAAGTTTCAGAAACAGTGGATAAAATTTATTTACAAACTGTTGATAAACAAATACCCCTTATCAATAAACATAGGTTAACTTTACTCCAAGTATTAAACCAGTATCTGTCAAATTATCTGTCAAATTCCATAATTTAATAACAAGAAATTTGTCTGATTATAGTTTCATACTTGAACTGAAGTCAATCTAGGTTTATTAATAAGGCCCATACTGTCCCGGCATAAATATGATGCTCTATGTGCTGCACAGATCTGGCTGATCCCGGTGAAGCGTGAGGATGTGGTGGAGGCTAAGGTGTACGCGTGCCCGCTGTACAAGACGGGGTCGCGGCGCGGCGTACTCTCCACCACGGGACACTCCACCAACTTCGTGCTGGTGGTGAAACTGCCTACGCAACAGGCCCCCGAACACTGGGTGCTGCGCGGCGTGGCGCTCCTCACGCAGCTGTCCTTCTGAGTGTTCAGCCTTTATTATTTATAGCTGCTCTTATGAGTGGTCAACTTTTATTATGTGGCTTCCCTTCTGAGTGCTCAACCTCTAATATGTAGCTGCTCTTCTGAGAGTTATGCATGTATTATGTGGCTGCACTTCTAAGTGCTCAACTTTATTTATATGGCTGCCCTTCTGAGTGCTCAGCCTGTATTAAGTGGCTGCTCTTCCAAGTGGTTCGTTCAAATTATGTGATGATTATGAATAAATATTTATCTTCTCTATAGACTATTTTCATTTAATACTAAATTGGCATCAATGTGCTGCTGATATAATTTCATGCCCACGCCTTTTTTTTTAATCGTGAAGGACTACAGCATTCACTTGCCATTAAATATTCTTCCGAAGTGGAGTTTCCAGAGCATTCAAAACGTTAACACTGTAGATTTTTTATTCTGAAAAATTTGATCTCACAAGAATCAAGTGAATATATCACATGATTTTTGTAAGATAATTTTTTAACTATACATTGCAATGTTCCCAAAATTATTATTCGATTAAAAAAATCCTCATTAGTAACCCTCAGGCACTCCAATATTTTATTCCATGAAAACGTCTGACGCGATAAAAATACTAACTAATCATAGAGAGTAGATGGAGAAGGAATTTACTGCTTACACCTACTTTGGAAATGAACCGCTAGATGGCACTCATAGACTTAAATCCACACCGCACATGTACTTTAAATATATCTAAGGACATCTGTTTACTTATATTTTACTACTAAAATAGTGAATCTCGAAAAATTTTTTTGATATCTTCCGAATATCCGAATTAGAGACTACATTCAAATGATGCATTGTATGTAAATGTATTAAACATATTTCATATCGGATTTTGTATGTTTATACAGCATATTTTGTATATCGTAAGTAAGTTGACAAAGAAAATCTAGCGAGGCTATTACTATATCAACATTAAATATATATTTTATTAACTTATTGAACGATCTGTATATTGTATAGATTTAATACCTACTGGAAAAAGGTATATAAAAATTGGTGCGCTATTATCAATACTTTGTTAGGTTAATTTTCACCAAGATGATTAATGATGTATTCGCAACACCGATGAAGATAATGCGATGTTTGTGGACCTCCACAATGATAGCTAATAATATACTTATAAAAAATAAAAGAAATGGCATAAAATATATAAATTTATGGCAGTATTCGAAAAGAATTTTCCGAGTTAATCACTTAAAACGTTGAGTATGAAAAAAATATGACGAGTAAAATCGTGTGAAACAGCGATAGAGCAATGAAGTGTAATTCTTTCCAGCGTTCTTGCGTGAGCATTGTTTTCAAATCATGATTTTTCCTAATAGGTAAAGTATGCTCGCGTTGACGACGTCGACGGCGCGGCGCTAGCAGTCATATTTTATTTCGCGGGTTGCGTAAAAGAAATATAATTATAGTAGATAGTACACAATCGCGGTAAAAGTAATACACCCATTCTATCATATAAAATTTAATTAAAAATGTCTATCATTTAGACATTTTAATCCCATTTAATATTAATTAAAGGAAAATATGAAAAAGATAAAGAGTTTGAGAGGCGCGCATAGATGGCGGACTCAGAGAAAATTATCTCTGAAACCGTTTTCTTAGATTTATAATCTTTCATCATTTTATTGTGACATGTGACTCTCAGTTGGATCTGAATATCCAATAAAAAAAATAAAGATGTATTGCTGCTATTATGTATCACCTTTAAAGAAAGATTCGTCATCATCGCCCAGGTGGAAACATAATGTCCATGTCGTAGTCGGTCTGACAGTATTGGAGTGTCAGGAGATCGGCCGTTTTCTCGTTCGTATAGAATAGAGGACAAATGAGCGATCGACGCCATTTAGTGACTATCGAAGCCCATTAATATCCGTAAGGTATCCATTTGCCACAATGTGCAGATCCGATGACCTTTTTACAAGCCGCACAATATGTTATAGGTATCATACCCATCACCTATAGCGTTATACATTTGTATGTCGTAGCCTTCTTTAAAAAGGCACATGTCCAACGGTGGAACGATGGAAAGGCATCGCAGGAAGATGATGACAATTGACAAGTACCTTTCATCAGATCCTGTCTCTACGTTATTGTACATAAAATGTGCTAGAAGTTCCTTTATCCAAGCCAAGTATATCAGTATTAATGAGAACTACCTCTAGCAAGAGCAAGAAGGTCAGAGATATCATTTTAAATCTCTTTCTAAATTCCGGTTTTTTCATTATGGCATATTTGAACTTGATTCAGACATTAGCCAAATTTTGTGAAGTATTTTTCATTTAAAATGGGGGTATTGTTTGCAACCATTTCACGTGACAGCAGCTGTCATCACTTAACATCAGTCGGCTCGTGACCACGGCTAGTGTAACCCAGCCGAAACGTCGAGCAAAAGAATATGTTTTGACTAGTACCTTTAAGAAGTGTCTTATCGTGTTCAAACCCATAAAGTAACCACAATATGTGTATATTAAATATGTGCAATATGTGTTATTAATAATTATTCTCTCATCGTTCTTTACGACAAATGACTCATGGATTGTCCTGTTTCACTGTCTCCATTATTCTCCGTCCTCGCTTTGTCTAGGACCGTAATTTGGTTATCTTAGCCCCATATACCTTTGTTACTCTATAATTGCATACGCACGGACCTGGATTATCCCTAGAATAGTGTATTAATTTGAGAATAAAGTGACCACGTTTGAAACATCTCGCATGGAAACTGTAACCAAATGGTGATGATGAAGAATTAAGAACGCTGAATTACAGATTTGTAATCGTCAAAGCATGTTATTTAGGATTTCGTTGCTCAATGGCAAAACTAAACGTCGAATCACTTTGTTATCCTTCCATTTATCGGTATGTATCTTTATCAGGCCGAACTCATGATCGTACAAGACTTTATTTTTAGAAATGTGTCAAAGAATCAAGCTAAAATATAATACTGAGGTCTGCAACCTCTTGAAGCATAAAAATCGTAATTTTAATTCAATGAAATCTAAAGGTACAGTCGTTTGTGCACATATTTTCTATGAGATCGCGCGATACCTAAAACCGACGATAAAAATAATAAAGTACTTTCCGTTGACAATCACGAACTTTGGCAACAAGCTCAAATAGTAGAATATTATAATTGACTTGAAAAAAATTCAAATTGATATTGAAAGAGCCAATACAATCATTTATGTTAAGTCCGTTTCATACAACATGTTTGCAGTTGGCCGCAAATATATGTTTGTCAACATGTTCATCTTGATTAGCAAGTACTACATCTCGGTGGTACGGGACCCTCGGTTGGCGTATCCAAATCCCTCTGTACTGTATTTTTAGGTAGTGAATCTATACTGATAATGACAAGACAAAGACTGCAAGTGAAGAAAGAACAAAGGATCTGAAAATGATAGCGTAATATTGTTTTATATTTTCATTGCGACACCCGTTGCTAATATCTCTATATCTCACTTTGTTGTCATCACTTTAGCGTGTGCCAATTGTGGATTATGTAATCGTAATCTCTCATGAGTCGTAAGAGCGGAGTGCTCCCCATCGTTTCGAGGTCAATGTCGCTAAGTGCTCGTTTTTATGTCGTCGTCTATAATCGAACCGAGCGACCATTACCAGTGAGATGACTCACAATTTAAGCATATTACGCTGCCCTGTCATTTAGCATGAAAAAGCTCGCATCGCAGATACGGCATGTATTAAATAAGCGAGTAGTGGGCAGGGTGGCGTCCCCTCCCCGGCGGGCGCTCGGGAGGCACTCGGTCTGGCGGAGCGTCGCCCCGGCAACGCGTGATATTGATCTGCGCGCGCTCTCGTCCCGCGCAGCATCCCCCGCGCGCCCCGCGCCCTTCCGCCCCCACACGCCCTTGATTCCGCGACCGCCCTCGCGCCACCCTACACAAATACTTATTACTCTTCACACAACATACTCCACGTAATCCTATGAAGAAATTTCACTTGTTAGACCTATGCAAGCTGCGTCTTTTTATACATCTAATTAAGCAGCTTTGAATATAAATATGAACATGAGAAACGAAGTTAACAAGCGAGCTCAAATAATACAGCTTTCTTTTCGAGAAATTTTCTAAGGACATTGCAATAATAAACATAAATGTATATTCGTGGTATTAAATATGCCACGAAAGTATATTCAGTAGGTAGCGAACTAAAATTAGCAATGACACGTCTCTGCGTTATGTTTTAGGGTAGCTAGTTAAGGTTTGATATAGGTTGCTCAAATATTCTAAAACATCTGAGTTGATTCTACATTTCACACAACCTCACTCATTACAATAAAATTACTCTAAACGGATTACGTCGCAATTTATTTAGGTCCACCTAATTTGCTCATCCTTCCTACGAATTTATATTAATATCTTCTGGGTTACCTACCGATAAAAAAATTGACTTTTGGAGATTATAAATTAATGAATAATGCTTTGGGTGCACAAACGCAGACAAAAATCTTGGTTATTTAATAATTAGTATCATAATCACATCATTTACGACCAAAGTCGACCTTAGTCTAACTGCAATAAGGTCGCCTTTTGTTAAAATTATTATTATGGTTCAATAAAAAAATAAACCTTTGTACTTTGTTATCCTTTGTTCGTCTACCAAATCCCATTTTCACAGTTCTAGCAATTAATATATTATGATTATAAAGCGGTCGGAAAATCATAATACACTAGAATGGTCCAGGTGTAACTAAATAAACCGATCCGTCATTGGTGATTTACCGGCAATAGATGATAAAGAATTGCCAATTACGAGAGTCTTAACGTAGAATATTAAAATTTATTGCGATGGCTGGGTAATTAAACCTGATATGGAACCACTTTACTAATATTTTTTGATTATAAAGCACTAACTTATACTTCATTTTCGTCGGTTATAAGGTTTTATTAAAATCAAATAACGTTCAGCAATAGATCTATAAAGCAGGTGGTAAAGTGCCGTGTTCTGTACTGTGATTATCATTATCAAGCTTATTAAATGAAGAGCCCGTACCCGTCCACGTCCTTCGTACACACATGATGTTCCTTGTCTGAATGCTGTAAACTGAAATCGCTCGCGTCCATATCAAATCTTGTAAATACTAATATCCTCTCAGCCGAATTATGGCTAATGCGGCCATCACAATAAAGACTAGCCACAATGTTCCTGTCTATCTCCCTTCAATCCCGCCGGGGTAGAAGTATCAACAGAGTGACTTCCGAGGTAGTGTGTCACGTGTGTGACATCGCCAATTTCCGACTGTTATTAGTAATTAATAGATATTGAAAAATGTCAATATCAATTTGGTCAGAACTCGGGCCCTCTATGGCTGATGAACATTTAACAAGGCAACAAATAACTTGGGGCTCTTCAAGAAAAGAGCATACGTTTTTCTCAAAGGCAGGGCAACGTTCGGCGCGCAAGACACCTGGTTTTGCGGACGTGTATGGGCGACGGTAGTGTGGCACCTGGGCTGGATACTTCGTCGGGACGTAGCGTCCAGCTACGCAGGGTCACCTATTTGTAATCTTACTACCTATCTACGTAGACTAACTATATATGAAGATTGACTGCCTATGCTATACTGTTGCCAGCTGGCTTAATAAAAGATTTTCGAAACCTTATGAATATACTTTATTTATTCATTCCCGAATTACAATTCACATTAAAATTATTTAAGACCTAGGCTAACTCATATTCATCATCTTTTGCTCAAACCCCATCTTTTTCTTCACGAGACCCCAAGCGTAATAATGAAAATTTATTGAACGTGTCAAAAGCGACACATTCTAATACTTAAAATTTAAATGAATATGCTTCCTTTCATAAGAAAGTATATTCATTGTGGCAAGGAGGTCCCTACAAAGAGGTCCCTATGTCACATCACCCCCCTCCTTCATACAAGCTT
>LUGF01053188.1:113984-159572 GCA_001625245.1 Calycopis cecrops
ACAAGCAACAGGGCGCCTCCAGCGACAGGCTGGCCTCGGTGAGAAGACCAGACTCTTATTCCCCAGGGACTGTCCGGCTGCCTTTGAACAGTCCCTTACTCCACGATGGAACCGTGCAATGGGGTCAGGTTCCCATCCTAACCCCTGGTCCCAATGCTCCAACGGAGCACACCTCACCGGTCGTCCGAATCCACACCGCCATCTGCTGATTCAGAGGGACGGGTGGAGGACTTCCGGCAATCCGCGGGGCGGCGGACCAACCATCAAACGGCCGCAGAGGACAGGGAGGACGGCAACGACACACCGCATCTCCTCTTCCTCTGCGGCCCCACCGCCAACGCATCCAGAGCGGGCCTCGGCAAAGCCCACCCGACGCGTCCGCACCCGGGATCCCTCTTAGTTCACCATGGGAGGCAGGCTCAAACCACGGCTACTAAGCCCCCTCACCGCGACAAGGTGGAGATCCGTCGAGGGGGATGCATTGCACATCCTCCAGTAAGTGAGAGGTTCCTTCCTTCTCCGTCTTTAGCGTCCAGAGTCCAGACTAGGGCACAATTTAACAACACTACCTCTAACTACTCGTTTTGTTGTTTGTCACGCCTAATTTCATGTGCAGAGTAAATGAGGCTTCACTTTGTGAGCCCACTTGAAATCGGCCCAACTTCTAAGCATTCTGGATTTTATTTAACGAAAAAACGGAGCGGAAAGTATTGGAAAAGCATTGACATAACATACAATTTGTAATATTTGCTCGTTCAACCCAGATGTGGCTTCTGTCGACTGGAAGGACGGCAAAAACATAAATGAAGTCTCAAACATCCATGGAGCGAGCACCGCGTCTGGTGATACAGGGGGTACCATTATGAGGGCATATTCTATTTTAACGTGTATAATTATGTATGTATAGCTTTTACTCGCGGCTTCGCTCGCGTCCGTATTTCTTTTTCAAAAAAATATCTCTAAGAAAACAAACTTTCATGATGATCGGTTGCGTAGTTTTGACGTAAAAGTGCAACAAACAAATTTACATTCATATTTCTAATGTTAGTAGAGATAATATGTAAATGATTATGTAATTAAAAACAGCTAATTTGTGTTTGCGAAGCAATTCCTCTTTTAATACCTACTATTTTATTATTAGTTATTTTTACTGATACAAAACCAACCAACAAGCAACCGCTACTTATAAATAGTAGGGACTTTTCTTAACATGGGCGTCCTGAGAATAATTCTTCACAAGAATTTATCAATTCATAGTTTTAAGAGGCAGATTGTACAAACACTTTCTTTAAGCCACTAGATAGTATCATCTAACCCTTTTCTGTATTCATTATATAACTAATTAATTATAAGTTTTTGTTTTATATAAAACTAACTGCGCCTAGCGGTTTCACCTGCGTAAATTTCGATCCCGTGAAAAGTAGAAAATCATCCCATGGAATCCCATAGGAATCGTTTTTCGGAATAAAAACTATCCTATGTGTTAATCCAAGTTACACTCTATGTGTGCCAAATTTCATGAAATCGGTTCAGTAGTTTTTGCGTGAAGTAGCAAACAAAAAAACAAACACAAACTTTCGCATTTATAATATTAGTAGGATAATACAATCACGTTACGCCCAAACTTTTCTCTAAAAAATCCGTGGAAAACGGTGCTGATTGTGTAACCTAATTTATATATTCTTGTGAAGTGTAACCATGTATTATACAATTGTTTGTTTTCCAAAATAAATTAAAATTAAAAATTAAAAATTAAAAGTTTTGTGAAAGTCCAATAGCCAATACCACCGGGGTCAATGGACATAATCTTTGCTCAATTAATGTAATTTTAATAATAATAAAATTATATTAAATAAAAAGCCTCACAATCTACAACTCAAATTACCTCAATTTACCGATTGTACTTTTAAACTAATTTTTAAACTAGTTAGTTTAAAAGTACATCATGATCAACATAATTTCAATAGTAATTTAATGACATCGTGATTTTTTTAACAATATTTGCACGAACACTTCCTGCAATAATTTTTCTTTTCTAATTAACTACTCAAACCTACAATAGGTATGTCAAATTCAGATCAACGAGACAGTGTAAAATCAGTACAACACTGGCAAACTCGTCATCTCATTTTGGCATGATTTGCGTTCTACCCCCGTACAGGTATAATATTTATCAAATAACTAAACTGAATACGTGGTTCAGCTAGAGTTGACGTCGATTGATTTAGCTTATTACTTCAACAACAAAATATATACTTCACGAAAAATAAATATATCTAGTAATATATAATAACTTTCAATTGCTACCAAAATAATCTTATTAAGTAATTAACCATAATTTCTTTGTTGAAGATAGTATACTTATAGAGAAACTATCAAGTGTTTAGGTTTTATATGTGAATATTATTATTATATTTGAACACATTGTACTTACTTACTCCGCTGGCTCAGTGAGCCGAAGTGAGTCTTGTCCTCCGACAAGAGAGTGCGCCACTTTCCTCTATCCTGCGCGATAGGAACACATTGTAGGACCATGTAATCCAAATTCCATGCACATTCGCTAAATTGGGGCTGTTAATCACTGTGCGCTGGAGGTTACTCTCGCAATCATCGTGCTCTCGCTAATGTTCACTCACTCGTGTGTGAGAACTGAGAAGGCTGCATCCATACTAACATTGTAAATGCGAAAGTGTGTTTGTTTGTCCTTCTTTCACATGAAATTGGATCAACGGATCGATGTGATATTTAGTATAAGTATTGTTGAAGGAGCCAAGAGTGTCATCGGCTCGAAATATTATTATTATTATATATTTATTAATCAAGTGACAGAGACTCATTTTTTTTTATTGTTAGTTACACAAATCACTTATTACCTATGTTAGTTAGTTAATTAATTGCATACAAAGAATATCTACAACAAATTGGACACACATTACTTTAATATTTGACATTGCCGCACGATTCCGTTTGAAATTGTGCGGCAATGATTAACATATCTGCAGTCTAGCCTGCTCCCTAACAACTTCAGTAAGCTGTTGGTGCTGCCCCGCAGTCTGCTCACAAGGGAACCACAGCGCTTTCGCATGATCGCATAAAAGCAATCAACCCGTGCTGCCGCGAACATTCCCGATGCACTTCAGAAGCGGGGCAACCCCACCAGCATCCTGAACGCATTATTAAATTGGACACGAAGAGCGCTGTAGGCTTTTTGCGTGTATTTGGCCCACAGGTTGCATGTATAAAAATTTGTACAATAAGCCCTAAACAGTGTGATTTTCACACTGGTGGAACAGCGCGTGAACCTGCGAGCCAGCATATTTGCTCTTTTGACAGCACTCTTCGCTCCCTCTCAATATCGGCGTCATCCTTGAGGTCAGGGGTCAATATGTGTCCCAGGTATTTGAGTTGGTACACCCGATTTAATGTTATACCTTTTAGTGAAATGGGTGGTACCTGACTCTCTACTTTTCCCTCGGCCTCAAAGACCATCACCACACTCTTTTTAGCATTATAAATTAAGCCGTGTCTTTCCACATAAGCCTCACATACATTTAAAAGTTTCTTGAGACCACAGCTCGACGCACTCAGCAGCACCATGTCATCGGCGTAACCGATATTGTTAAAACATATTCCATCTATGTAACAGCCGACTCTGGTACTGCTCAGTTCGCCGAGCAGATCATTTATATACAAATTAAAAAGTGTAGGTGAGCTCAATCCCCCCTGTCTCACCCCGCACTCCAAAACGTATGGACATGAAAAACTTTCCGCCCATCTCACACTATTGTCCTGGTTTCTATACCAATATTGGAAAATATTGGTAATTTCGGATGGTATGTGACATTCTTCCATCTTTCTCCAGAGTAAGTCGTATGGAACCAGGTCAAAAGCTTTCGAAAGGTCTAAAAAGCATGCATGTACCGACGTTCTACGCTTTGTACAAACAATATGTACAAATAATTATTTTTTTCTACACCGCGAGCGAAGTCGCGGGTAACAGCTAGTATGAAATATGTCGTATTTAAAAACTTCTTATATATTTTATTCTAAAACTATAATTCTATTTTGAAAACTGTAATTGTGGCATAGACATATTCTTAAAGAGGTCTAAGCTCTACATTTTTGAGGTACCTATAAGTAAGTATAATAATCTATTAGGTAGTGATAATGAAGAACGTGAACATGACTTTTGACGTTTCATGGGGGAGGTCCTATGTCCAACAGTGGAGGTGCTCCAGCTGATGACGATGATAATGAATGAGAATCAAATAAAACTGATAATGGTAGCTACGAAAAAAGAAAAATTTGTAAAAGCGAATTATGCGCGATGAAACCTAGGAATCCAGTAGGTATATATTTTGTATTTTACGATTGTCCAACCAATAATATAAACTACGAGTAAATGCATAATATTACTACCTACTGAACTAATGAGTGATGTCATGTGGTCGGGTTTATAATTATGAGAGGGCAACACGTCTGTGTAGCTTCTGGTTGTGTAGATGGATATGGGCGTTGCTAACGATACCGAAACAACTTGTGCAAAGATAATATATATTTTAGTTTAACCTCTCTGTTTTTAGGGTCTCCTAGCCAAATGGCAAAAAACGAAACGCTTATAGATTCGCCATGTCAGTCTGTCTGTCTGTCTGTCCGTCCGTCCGTCTGTCTGTTCGTCTGTCCCTCCGCATGTCATAGCCATTTTTTTTTGAGACTATTGGGCCTTCGTAGTTAAAGCTTTGTAGGTTGATGTATTCTGTGCACCGCTATTCGAATAAAAATAAATAAATTGAAAAATAGCGCTTCATACAGAGAAGCGAATCTATATTTTTTTTATCTAACCTGTATGTGAGAGGTGTCTATAAATAGGTCTTTAAAAATAACATTAAGGTTACTAAAACCATTTTTCAATTATTTGAAAAATTTACGCTTCCGAAGTGGTTATAAGTTTGTCGTCGTATACCAACCCTAATTTTCAAAACAAGTGAGTGAGAAATCTAAATAGAAACTTTCAACGAAAATTGGTTTGAGCGAGACATCATTATTAGTTTGTATGAAAATGTAATTGAAAACGTATTATAATTTTCAAAAAACTTAAATACAACTTTGTCGTTCATACAATACTGAACTGAATATGCAATTAAAAAACTAAGTTATTTTTATAGATAACGGTACGGAACCCTAAATGCGCGAGTTTGTAAGAAATGAAGCTTATAGTAGGTAAGACAAGTTTGCATACATTTCAATATGCATATGCAGAGTGCTGACTCCAATTGCTCATTTAGTGCTATTCTATAAAAAAACTTGAAGTTTAGAAGTTTAATAACATCGTCCTAGTCGATTTCGGCTACGGCCATCTGCGCAGGACATTTAAATATAATAGTGCACAAGTGTGTGCGCAGACACAAGTGCACTCTCTATTTCCTCATTCTTCTATGTCGATGATCCGGCTCGACCGAAGAGAAATCAGGCGCAGGACCGACTACTTAACGTACTTTTCGAGGCACGCGGGTGTAACACCGCCATCTTCCTGACTCCGGACTGTTAATAGAAGCTGAAAAATCCCAATTACACTTTTTGGTTCAACCCGGGATTCGAACCCGGGACCTCTAGTCTGTGGTTGAATACGCTTACCACTAGACCACATAGTGTCTACTGTACAGTAGTAATATATATAATCAATACATACAATGTATTGTATACAATAATAATAATTTACTAAAGCATCAATGAAGTGATTAATCATAATATATGCTATGATTAATTATTTGTGTTGTTGCGCAGCACTAGGCAGATCTTATTCAAGTCTACTTTTGTCTTCGTTTACTTTATCTAACTGCAAGATAAAAGCTGGCAGTGTCGTCACATCTCTACAATCTTGCCATTAGTGAAATTAAATATGTACAAAGTTTCACTTGTGAATACAATCCTCTTCAAAAGCGCTGACAAATTCAGCGTGGTCTCAAACAAAACGAAATTCAAAGCCATTCATTCAAAACTTCCCGGTGGTCCTCATTTATAAAATCTCATCTCTTTACTAAGACAAAGGCGATGTCTGTTAATAATCGGCTTATATCCTCCCGCTTTCAACTCATTTACTCAAAAATTACAGGCAGACGAGACGAGTCCATTTAATTTTGCTTTAGAAAGAATCTCGTTATGTGTCGCGCGGTGCGGCGCGGTATTGGTTGCACGGCGACGGTAGCTGGGAGGGCTCGTACCTTTACGTTTACACGCTGTGCCTACCTCCCTACCGTCACATCCGTACCCCAGCCTCGCCCTGGAACTCTATCTAATATATTTTATAGCACCTGCGACATCGCGGTGTAATTAAATTGTTTTAACTGCAATTTTATTACTTTTGGAATTTTTGACATTGTTTACTAAAAATTAAACTCGCTCTTTAATATTAAATGCAATAAATACCATTGAAATTTACATTTTACTCAGCCACAATAATATAAATTAGATTTGTCAAAAAATAATGAAAACCTATAAACATAATGGACCCTTAGGAAAAACTTCTATCTCGCACGACGACACGCTGCGAGACTATAATTAATCATTACAAAAGACTATTGATTCTAACAAAAAAATCTTAATAAAAGATAAGTCAATTAAAACCTCAGGAAAACTTAATAAATTTCAAATTACAACAAAATTTAAACGCTGTATAACCAATACCTACTTCAGATTTTTTCATAACGCGAGCATGAAATATCTGGAGCGTTTTATTTTATTTATTGCGACGTATATTTGATTCTGGCTGTCACTATGACTACGAGGTCGCCCGGGCCGGCGCTCCGCCCGCCCCGGAGCCTGCACACACCACTAATTTACCAGTCTCCACGCACACATAAACCGTCTCTCACCTGTTCACCTGTCCGCCCAATGGTTTACTTTTCGCAGTACACACAACACACACATATATTACACGCCTTTATGCACTTTCAACACAGCCGCCTGCATCCCGCGGCGGCTCATATCGAGCCGTATTGCGAGGCGCAACAGTTCCATTTGTAACGACCGCGATGTTTCCATGTAACGGGAAATGCGAGTCCCGGGCAGAGCTCGGGATATGCCTGTTAACTTCGTCCGCAACTGACTGTAAAGTAACTGCATAGGAAGTGAAGGCTTACATGTGGTTCTGGCCCCAAGGGTACACAATCTTAATATATTCCATTTACAGTTTTCGGTATTTTTCGAATTCGATTTGAAAAGGCGGTAATTCAACTTGAGTGAGCCATCGCTTCCCGTCTTCGCTGAAATTTGTGCAGGTACGTTAAACTTTTTTATCTTTCCTTGCATACTGTGAATGTTCATTGCTACGATAAAATATAAAGATCGTTCCGTAGTTTGGCACCGGTCCAACGTGCTTTAACATAAGACCTTTCTGACTTAGAAAATGTGAGAGAACAATCTCAGCTTTATTTCGGGCTAATAAGGACGCATTTGCTTTGACGGAACTTTATTACTATACTATTTCACGTGCGAGCACTGACAATTATTATCGTAAATATTCAGCAGAACCTTATTTATTCTCATCCTGCTTTTTATAGATCTAATGAAATGCAATGCTTATAAATGTTGTGTGTAAGAAATGCGTTCATGATAGCGCAACGCAAAAATACTATTTTTAAAGCCTATTTTTATTTTTGGAATTAGGGTCTCGCTTTGAAGTACTCTAGCAGTAGATGTGCAGGAAAATAATGACGACAAAATAATGCAAAAACTGTCAAATAAATGTCAAGTTTGCAGGACAACAAATGCATTATACATAGTTATAAATCTATAGTTAAATACTAAAATACAATCGATAAAATTAAAAGAATCAAACCCAGTACCTCCGCACAAAATCAGTAGTTACTAGTCATCGGTAGGTTAATTTATGTACCTACAACTATCAAATTATTGAACAGTCATCTCTTTTGATATAATTTCATGACTTTTAGTGCAGTGCACAGTGCATGAATGCATGCATGCAGTTGAATTGGACTGGCACGAGGGGGAGGTACCACTCGCTTACATGAATCTGGTGTCACAAGACAGCTGTGCTGTCTCGTTATGCTATGAACGTAGCTGTTAGAGATTCAAAGGATTCTCCCTCCCGAAGATGCTGCCACCTTGTCGTAGTGTGGGGGCTTGCGTACCCTACTGCATGGTCCTGACACAGTAGAGACTGTTCAGAGGCAGCCGGACAGTCCCCAAGTCCCAGGCTAGCCTGTCACTTGAGGGATTCCGTTGCCTGCGGATTCGAGATGCTTCAATTATAGCGGGGGATTTAATAGATTAACTTTAACGAGCTCCGCAGGGTTTAGTAGATGCACTCAGTGTAGAGTCCGTCCTATATATCATACGTAAATGTATTCTCCTGCGTCAACAAAAATAATATGTGTGTGCTTTAGAGCACACGACTCAAGTAGAACTTCATACACGAAACACGAGCGGCTATACGACTATGTGAGAGAGAGAGAAAGAAAATGTGCGCACATTTTTTGCACTGCTCTTTTTTGCTCCTAAAGTAATATAAGAAACGTAACTCTCTGTCTCTCTCTCTTTATGTCTTTACTAACTTGTATCTCACTCTCTCTTACGTTCACCTCGCAATATCACACTATTCGTAACGCTCTCATCACACATTCATCAGCTTAGTCTCACGTAAAGGGTGCGTTAAAAAAAAAAGAAGAAAGGAGGAAGAAGGGCACGTGACAACGCATCTATATAACCTCTGTGCTGTCTATGCTGTCTATAAATTTAGAAACTTTTGAAAATAATCTTCCTGGCTCGGACAGCTCGTTTGCTCCCTTAAAATATATTTTTTTTTTTATTGTCTAATATAAATTTAGCTGTTTAAGGTTCAAAAGATTCTGGTTTCTCACGTAATAGAAAGCAATATCTCATGTGTCTAAATCTAACGACACCATTCTCCATCTGAAGCAAAAACCCGACTCCCACGCCACACAGCCCCGCCTTCAGAATGGTGGTAATTTTGAAACCTCAGCTCCCTCTTATAGTGCTGACTGTGACCCATTTATAAAAAGGGGACTGATTCTGAGGGTGTTTGTGTTATGTCTCAAATGAAAAAGGAACTGTACAAAATTGTACAAGGAATCATGATATCACAAAACTTCTTCGTTTAATATGTGACAACATTAGCATTTATGACTAATCTATCCATCTATCTTTACTAAATAACTCAACCTTATCGGCTTCCATTTCGAACATTAAATAATTGGATGTCATACCTTCTTACATATTGGTACTGTAGTTAGTGTTTGTTGTGGGTATAGTTAAAAGAAAGAATGAATATGGCATCTAATTTCTTTAGAACCACATTAAATCCTATGTCTATATATTAATTCGCGTAGGAAAAAATGCACATGCATCGATGTGCACATTTTCACTCTTCTATAAGTGATCTAATCTTCAACTGTACCAAATTTTAAAGTAATCCTTTTGGAAAATTCTTTAAATAATGTATTCCTTCGCTTGGCGCATTCTATTAAGAAATTTTCTAAAACGCGAATTTTTTACATAATAAGCCCCACAAAATAGCAATAAAAATGTCGTCCTAGCCGAATTTCGGCAAAGGGACGAGTATATAGGGACGAGTTATCTGCGCAGGACATGTAGGTACTTATTGCACAAGTTTTTGCACAGACCCAAGTACACTCTCTATTCTTTTATTTTCATATTCTGATGGGTTGCAATCCGACATGACCGTAGCTAAATCAGGCACAGACCGATGGCTTAACATGATCTCTCTCCTACCACGGGGAACACACCGCTAACTTTATGTCTTCGGACCCTCTCTACCCTCTCTACTGTGGTTGTACGTGCATATCAATTCATTTTAGAGCATGATTATCAGTAGTCGGGTGTTAGTTTATGAACTTAATATTTATTATCTGACTGCAATATCTTGATCAAATTTAGCTTCAGATGTGTGGTTAGGTTAGGTGTATGGGGTATGACTTATTTATGAAAGAGTCGTTTTGCTATTTTTCTCATTACATCTACGAATATTATTTTAGAGTAGTTAAGAGATAAGAAACAGGCGGTAATTCATGATCTGCCTTGAATCGCATAATATGGCATTCATTTTTAAACCACTTTGTTAACCAGTAGACTGCGCATAGGTGATGCACACGCACACAATTGTAATTCATAATCGAGGATAATTTTATAGACTTTGTTATTCTATCAAATAGAGGAAGAACAAATAGTATTAATTGAATTTCAAAAATTAAATTAAGATGGGACCGCCAAAATTTAATTACCTTTGGTTCAGTGGTTTAACCAACACCAATAATAACAATAATTTCGTTCCGGAGCTCTTAAGTGTTCCTTATTTAATATCTGTAGGACCTCCCTCGACAACCTTCATTAAATTACCGACCAGCAGTTTCGTCGTATATCAATTTTCCAACTAACTTATAAATTTTCAGTCACTTACATTTATTTATTTTACTTAACTTGATATAAGTGTCGTGGGAATGACTAGATTGTATGATTGATTACCTATAATCTATAGATAATTTTTAGCACCAAAGAAAAATTTAAACAGTCTAAATATTTCATATCTTGACTATAATAATATTTAAATAAATCTTTGTTTATTTTTGAACTCAAGTTTATTTATTATACTCGTACAAGTTTAAATACTTTAGCATTGCTATTTCTGTTTCGCGTCATTTTGGTACATATATTAAATAATAGACACAATAGAAGTTATTGGCGCAAAAAATAAAATTTTAAACATTAAGTTACGTCACATTTATTAACTTTATTAATTTTTATAATTAAATAAATAGTTATTTTTTCATAGTGTTTATTTATTATAGTAAAATAAGAGTTCAAAACTTAAGTTAATTACATTGTAAGTAAAAGATAAAAAAGTTTTGCATTAGCTTTTTTATCTTTTACTTACGTATAAAATATAAATCAAACTATTAAACAATTAGGTGCTTTGCCTGGGTAAACCAGCGTGTACGAATTAGTATTTGCATATTATGAATTCAATGGTAAGTTTTAATATAAATCAAACTATTAAACAATTAGGTGATTTGCCTGGGTAAACCAGCGTGTACGAATTAGTATTTGCATATTATGAATTCAATGGTAAGTTTTTGTGTTGAGCTTGTGCGTCTAAGACATATATGGATTATTAAAGATTTTTTTATAGAGTTGGGCGTATTTTCGAAGGTAACTACGAGGCGGTTTAGATTAACTTTTACGAAATGGTGAAATTTTATTAAGAGGTACCACGCTGCATGCATGGCATGCATGCAGCCGATTTGGACCAGCACGACCGGGGACTGCTGTGCTGTCGCGTTTCCTGCCATGTATAAGTAGCCGGTAGCCCATGAAGCGCGGAGAAGGAAGGAGGATAACACATCTTTATAATTTTTAATCAGATGTATATGGGGGTCGGTAGTCATGAAAATGGCACCGACTAGTCGTTTGCTCCCTTATCTATACTAATATTATAAAGAAGAAAGATTTTTGTGTGTGTGTGTGTGTGTGTGTGTTTGTATGCAACGAAGAGGCTCCGAAAGTACTGGACCGATTTCAAAAATTCTTTCACCATTTGAATACTACATTATCACAAATCAACATAAGCTATTGTTGCCTACGAGAAAATGCTTCATTCCCATAGTAAAAAGGGTAAACTTCTAAACGGCTGAACCGATTGGGTTAAAATTTTATATGAGTATTTCGATAGTTTCCTGAATGCTTAAAAATACAATATAATCCGATACGTGGCGCTGCTGTCGGTGTTTCAACTACTGAACGTCTTGACCGATTAGATTAAAATTTTGTATGTGTATTTCCATTGTTTCACAGATACGAATATGTTATCTATGTATATAAAAATGAATGTTTGTCTGTATGTCCTTTATAGAATCGTAATACATAATGCATTTGAAAATGTGATGATGTTTAGTAAAGTTGTCCTAAACGTGCCCACTAAGGTTTTTAAGTTGGCACGACCAATTTTCGATAGGTGGCGCCACTGTCAGTCTAATTAATTTTATACATATATTGCTATGATAGTCCATGCTGACGTATCTGTTTGTGGCGTAGCAACGCGCGCACTGTACAGCTAGCACTATATAAAAATAATAATTTATGACATGAGACTGACCGCAAAAGAAAAATTTGTAATTATCGGCACCTGACAATAAATTCGTGATATTTTTATCAATATCAAGTCAGTAAAGAAAAGACAGGTTTTCATGAATTAACACTAAAGTATAAACAAATAGTTATGGTAACTATTTCTTTATATAAACTTTAGTGTTATTCCATCAGCAGTTTCCAATTCCAACTAGAAACTACATGGTTATCTAAATTCATTCAGTTTCCATTTACCACTTGTCTTACGCCAGCAAATTTATACATGAAACTATTATGTATGTTTCCAAAAATGTCAATAAATTTATTTAAAAAAAGCACCATCTGTTTTAGATTTATTAGAGGGCTTGGGTGTCGATTCTGTGGATTCTCGTTATGAATAAACTATTCATCATTATTCACATCTACAATTGTTAGCTGATACGGATCCTACATAGCCGTTTGGTACGACTAGCAGTAGCCAGGTTTTCTTCAATTTAGACTGGTTTAATTAAACCACATTTGAAGTAAAGTTTTCAAATTGTGACATTTTGCAAACAAAATTTTTGAAATTTGGGCTAAGTAGACTAAAAAAAGCAAATTATTACAAAAGACTGTATTACTTATTAATAACATGCCTGAAGAACAATATATTTATTTTTATGAAGCTTAGAAATGAAAAGAATGCTAGAGAATATTTTATTAAATGCATGACTTCTACAAACTAAGTTATTTTTGGAAAATTGCCACCATTTTCAGCTCAAGTTTTGTATGCAATTTATGTCATGATTATCTCTGTGTTGTAATACGAGTACATGTAGAAGTTTTTATAATCTATACATATAATAGGATGGTATGAAAGTCAAAACTGTACATTTAATATAAATTTTTAAAGAATACTTGGGGCGTGATCTACAATCGATATCGTGTCCAAAAATATAGTTTTTAGAATTTTTGTCTGTTTGTCTGTTTGTCTGTAGGTATGTTCAGGCTAAAGTCAAAAGTACTGCATGTATTTACTTCAAATTTTACATGATTATTACTAACAGATCGGGTCAACATATAGGCTACATATTATTATCTCGATATTTCCACGGGATCGAAACTTATGCGGGTGAAACTGCGGGGCACAGCTAATGCAGAATAAAACGATTCGACGTTCGATTATAAAGTAGACGGTAACATGGATTTTTAAATTTTGATATGGTGTATGTAGCAGCTACTAGAACCCGGCATTTCACTCGCTCTGCCTGATTCGGAGCTTTATTAGCCACTAGCTGGTACATGCGTCTTCGTTCGCGCAGCGTAGTAATATTATAATCAAAGTAATTTGTTATTGTTGCAACATTACATTACATTACATGCAATTTGCCGAAATTCAGATTCCCTGTAGGAATGAGAAATTTTACCGCAGTAAAAAGTGTTTTTGATGTTGACCAGGCTTAGTAACTATACACCACAAAAAGTTTCATTCGAATCCGTCCAGTAGTTTCGGAGATTACCCCGGACAAACAAACAAACAGACAAACGGACAAACAAACAAACAGACAAAAGGACAAACAAACAAACAAAAAAATAAAAATCATTAATAACTGTTATAATACTATTTTAAGATCGCCCCCAATTAGATTTTCGTAAATATATTCGATGTATAGACATACGAATTTTACTGTTTTATTATGTGTCTTGATTTTTGCTATTACCATTTAGTTTCTTAGGACCAAAAGAAAGTTTGTTTGTCTTTAAGTTTATGCACGCATGACGTAAAAATGTCTTATTAAAATATTAAAATGTTGCAATTTTATAGTATTACTGAGTCTATTTTAAAGACTGGTTTCTGCATCATTTAAACCTAAGAAGACTCTATCTTATATTCCGTGCGTATAAAATTACTGGTAAGTTATATTATATATGAAAGTGTAAGCCTAAATTATTTCAACAGTAAAAAACAGGTCAAGTGCGTGTCGGGCCACGCGCAATGTAGAGTTCCGTAGTTGCGTATGACAACTTTGAGTTCACACTCAAAAAACATCGAAAAATATAAAAGCTGCTATACTTTATTTTTTTTTTACTTCATGTAGGTCGTTAATAGCACTAATAAAGTTATTTTCAACGTAATTAACAATTGTTAGCTAATATTCAATATTTTTTTATAAAATTTTACTTTTTCGAGTCATTTTATAACTTGATAGTCTATAACTTTTTAGTTTTTTCTTCCACCTCAGTTTTCCTTTAAATTTCATTATATGTATATACAACTGCTGTAATTTTTTTCACGTGTCCATATTTAACCGTTGGGAAGATAAAGGGATATTTACCTCTAACATAAAATTGTACTTTAAAACCAAATATTTCAAAAACGCATCTCTAAATCGAAAAATGTTGTTCAAAACCTCATAATCTTCTTCACCTATTCATAGTTCAACCCCACAGGATGAACAAGAAAAAAAAAATAAACCTCTATTTTGGTTGTATTGGAGCTACTCCAAAAAAAATATTTTTTCAAGATTTTACCCATACCAAATTACAGCTTTCTTGTACTTATAGTCTCTGAGTAAAACCGCGGATAGAAGTTAATGACTAAACCATAAGGTTTCTCCGTTTACTACGGAACCCTAAAAAAACACTTTTCTAATATTCAAAATTAATAGGTTTAGTACCTATACCAATATACTATTTCCTTATACTTATAATCTTGTAGAGAGAAAATATAGATTTATTATTATTATTCCCGCATTTTTTTATACTTTGAAATAATAATAAATAAAATATACCTAAACATTGCTCATATACATCCTCCAGTCTTATACCACCTACAGTAGAGATATACTGTTATAGATAGCTACCTAGATAAGTTTGTGGACCTGTTTATATTTTTCTGTTTTATTTTAAAACAAAATCAAAATAACCCAAATCCTAGAAGCATGTCCGAATCTACAAAAGCCTTTTTTTAAGTGCAAGAAGACGAATACAAATAACGGGATCAGCGATGAAGAGTTCGTAATGAAGAGTACTCAAAGGCATCGAGCGGACCGGGTGGCTGGGACGCCGGGCAACCTCGCTAGATGCACCCAACAACCCTTAATTGAATAGCCCGGCCGGGGCTAATCAGGTCTCAGCTGAGCGGCCGGGCCCGCGCGGGGGCCGGCGGGGTGCGGGCGGGGGAGCTCGCCCGGAGCCACGCGGGCTGGCCGCGCCCCCTGCGCGCGCCGCGAGCCCGGCCGGCTCATTCAAGTAGCGAGCGCGCCCGGTATCAGCCGCCACCCTCAGGTATGTCCATTTTGCTTTTGGTGTTTGCCCGATGTGCACCGTTGGCAATGCGCTCCGCGAGTGTCCGTGAGTGTTCCGTGGGAAGGTATGTACGCATGCACGCACCGTCCGTGTCGCACAATGTTCGCTCACTTCTGCCGCGTCAGCCGAACCGCCCTGAACTCTACGTGCCTCATAATTAAAAAGTGATTACTCTGTGACATTAGGTTTTAATTTCGAAAAACGAATAAATCACCGAAATCGCTAAATGTGCTTTGTGTCCAAGTTCAATTTTTATTTTTTTTATTTTGTATAAATATTATATTTACGTATTATGTTTTTTTATGTTATAATTATGGTAAATATTTAACAGATGTTTAAGTTCCACAATATGTCGCTTCTTGTTTGCATGATCTGTCTAAGCTTTTGTCGAAATAAATGTTTCTCCATGAAGAGAAGAGCGGTCAACTTTTATCAAAGGTAAGTGGATTTTTTTTTCATCCTTGGAAAGATAGAATTTCTCAATGTATAAAGAAACGCAGGGGATAGTTTAGAGGATGGGGAGAGTTTTAACGGCGTCTGCATTTTGTCATGTCGTCTGGAAGCTAGCCAAATATAATATATTCCACCCTTCGCTTTTATTCCACTTTAGCTTTTATGGTAAAGCTAAAATATGCACGTTTCAGTTTATAGGCAAAGAAAAAAATTGCGTAATCCTTTTACGATCTTGTTCGAAAAACGAGACCACTATTCGGAAAAATAATCACTCACCCCCAAGTTAGAAAATTTCTTGTTAAGATCGCACAGCGAATGCAACAGTATCCTTATATTTATGAACACTAAAATGTTTTTAATTTTCGATACACGGTAGCTTTTTATCACGAATTATGATTTACGCAACACAAAGCTTATCAGTGAGTAGATAAAGTAATCGGTCGTAGCGCGTAGCAGTCGCTACGAGATCGCCGTAGAGGCCGAACGCGTTTACGGGCGGTGTCCTGAACTTCAATCTGTTTTAAAATTCGGTTGTAAATAAGCAAATACTAATAATAATTTATGAAACTTATTAATAATAATAATTAACAACAAAATTAGTGATTACATTAAAGTGATTCTAGAATGTAGAGAGCTGCAGAAAACGGTATGCAGAATTAAAGTTTTCTGATAGGAAATTCGTAAAGTGTTTTATTTTATTTCTTAATTTTCTTTTTGATTCAAAATATTTTTTAATTTAGTTTAAATTCTTGCTAAAATATTCAGAATATACGACTAATTCAAATCTAATTAAATACAATTATTTTTTTATGTGCAACATAATATCGATTCTTAACTGCCTTAAACTGTAATAGGTGCGCGCAATTAACTATTGTTTGCTTATCGATATTAACAAGGTTTATCTGTAAATCAATCGCCACAACAAGATAAAAATAGACAAATTGATGGCGTGTCGAAACCTAAATCATAATTTTTAATGTTTCTTTGTTGAACGTGATTGATGAACAAATATTCATGATATAACTGTATTAAATTCCATATAAATCGAAAAATACATAAATTAGTATCATAGATCAATTATAGACGAATTAGTTCACTCTCGGCACTGTTTACGATTTTAAGATAAAACGCAAATATCACTTGAATCCTCAATAAATGGATAGCTATCACAGAGTCTGTTATATATTTTTATATTATTATTTATGTATTTGACTCTATTGACTTTTCCAAAAATAATTTATTCTAGTCGATTTCATCGACAGGTCTGAAAATCGTTAATCATTGCAAATTATTTAGGTCAAATTTGTTTTTTGAGTATTTGAAAATATTTACATCTCAAGTGAACGTCTGGGAATATATTATCTAACACCTAATTCACTAAAGTGCTAGAAAATAATTTGAAAGTAGTAAGAAAACATTATATATTATTATTATATATGTGTTTTTAATTTTAAATAGCAATCTTCCAGTATATCGTGTAGATTAGCAACCGCTTCTGTCTGTATGTTCATGTGCTTTTGTGTAATTGTTGTATGTGATGTTGTATTACTCTTTGTGTAACAATGCATACCTATAAAAAAAAATAAACCCGAATAAAAGATTCTATCGCCACTATCAGAACCAAGCTGTTTAGAAAAGAAGCCCAATCACAAGCCTCTGTAATTATAATATTAAATAAAATACGGAATACACAGAATACGAAATAAAAACCAAGTCCACATGACAATCAAAAAAATTAATCAAAACAACTGTAGTTTCGAACCGAAAGACATACCATTCGTATTACAACCGAGTCTTAAAGCACTAAATATCCCTAGACTAATCTAATAATATGTCATAAGTCAAAAATCATACCAAATATATTTATTCCATGAAGAAATATGAGAAAAATTACGGGCAAAGACAATTTAGGCGTTTATTTTATAGGAATTTTATAATTTTATAGAATTGTACGTTTTGAGTAATCCCGCGCTTAAAGTGTTTACCTACCTACTTAGTAGATGGCAAAGATGGATAAAAAAACACAATCCCTACAGCAATTATTATATGATACTCGTTCGAAACTATTTGCTCGTGTTTCTAACAAAGAAAAAGAAGTAATAACAACTCTGTTCGGTCTGTGCTATTTAATTAGGATACTAAACGGGATATTAATGTACCACAATAATATCGTAATGTCATGGCATTTTACTGAGTCTACAACGAGCTAGGTAAGAAACCCTCATTACAGTTAACACGCTACTGGTGTTATTTCATCTATGCCATGGCCAAATAAGGCTTAGCGAACTACATGTGCATGATTACTTACAAAGTTACGCTATACTGAGCATGCAAAAATTACCAAGTACGCGTAAATAGACATAGACAGTATTTTTATATTACCATTGTCTTTATCAACCTGCCTCCGATCGAATATCCTTAGATATTAAAAATCTTACGTGACATTTAGGAAGCTTTTTACGTCCCATGAAAACTATAACGACGCAAGAGATTAGCTCATCAACTTTTTTGGAAATTATCTTAAAAAATGTTTTAGTGAAAAAAATATATTTTAATCAAAACGAATCTCTTGTTTTATGCTGTCTTTTAACTTGATTAATAAATAAAGTTTAGTAAATAATTTGTAAAACAATTTTCCATCACCTAGATAGGAATTTTAGAATTTTAGGAGAATAAGGAAACTGCAGTTATCGTATTTATAACTATTGATTTTATTTAGTCCATTGTAACGAAAATTTTTCTATTGACTCCATAAACGGTTTAACTTAATATTATTGTCTGTTGGAACAAACACCACAGTACTTACTCCAATCAGCCATCAATTTGTACTTATTTTTATTCATGTCGCACTCACTATGTCTTAACTGTAGAAATATTATAAATCCGAAAGTTTGTGAGTATGTTTGTTAACATTCACACAAAACTACAAAACCAATTTGAATGGAATTTTGCAATAACATTGCAATTGAAAATTTTTAAATAAGATTAACAAATATTTAACAGAAAAAAATCATCGTTCCCTTTTACGTAGTTAAATCCGATAAAAACATATTTCTATCTACATATTACTATTATGTAAAAAATCTCATTTTTCAAGGCTAATAATATACAGAGATATTAGTCGCTCAAGATTAAGAAAAATGTCGTACTCTTTGATAATATCCTAATATAATATATTAATAATATTAAACGAATACCATACCTATTTGTATATATATTTCTACTAGCTTCCGTCCGCGGCTTTTCCCGCGTGAATTTCGGACTTCAAATATGGTGTTGTTATTATTAGATATACATAATCTAATATTATACTGAAATATATATTATTATAATATTATACTGAAATACATATTATATTAAATATATAATACAAACAATAAATCTCTTTGAGAATCGAATTTGTCGCCGCGCATTTTAGGCGCTTTTGATATTCCGTTAAGGCAATCTTATCGTGATATTAACTTTTAATCTATTCGTCCAAATTACTTAGTGTAAAAACAAAGTTTATCTACATTCAATACGCAAAGTGGCAGATGTATCAATTTTCATAAGAGTTCGATAAATATTCTAAAATGTGCATCGTTAAAAAATATCCAATTTAATTGAATGTTTGGTTCACTGTTTTGGTCATAGTGACTTACATATAAAAGATATATGCTGTTGCGGACTTTTATTTAGAACTATTTAAGATAAATAATCCTAAAGTTTCTTTGTGTAACTCCAACGATTAGGGCAGCGCACGCCAATATTGCTCTCAGGGGGCTGATTTTTTTCCGACTTACTTGACAGTTATCGTTATATTATAACCAAATTATAAAAAATCCCTTTAAATTGTAACTTATTATGTTATTCTGATATGAAGGCTATATTACTGTAAAGTTTCATGAAAATCCGTTCAGTAGTTTTTGTGTCAAAGAGTAACAAACACACTCACAAACTTTCGCATTTATAATATTAGTAGGATATACTTATATAAAGTGAATCTTGGAAACGCAGAACGCAAGGGGTTTCGGGGTCGATAAATCTATTTAGCTAGGTTTTTTTAGAAAATGTTTTTATCTATGTTGTCAGGCAATAAAAACTGACTGACTGAACTGAAAACTGAAACGAAAAACTGCTACAATATCATTAGTAAACGTTACCTACGTTAATTTCACAATCACATTTTAAGGTGTCAACAGCTCAGTTGAGAGGGCAATAGTCTCCGACGCGAGAGATACAAGGATCGGAGCCACAGTTACTATTCTTTTTTCTTTTTTTATTTTTCTTCATTTTAATTTTCTTTTTTTATTAACTCGTAATTATATAAATACTTGAGCTTTGCTCAAGCTCGCCCATCCAGATATCGCTACTAAATCGATTATTCATTATTATCAGCTCAATATTATCGTCCTCGGGTAAACAAAAAACTTAATAAAATAGGTTTTTTTTTAATCAATGAATAAAATAAAGTCTAGAACATATAGGACTGAAATGTACATCTCGGCCTAGAGTTTAAACTGAATTTTGCTACTCATCACTATTATAAAACATAGTCTCCTTCCCGCATTTTTCTGTCTTCGCGTCGCGTCTCGTTTCTTGCGGTTCGTGAGTAGCCGGTGACCCATTGAGAGGGGGGTGATAGGAGGGCAACGCATCTGCATAACAATCATGCGAATGTCCATGGGCGTCGGTAGTCATTAAAAGGCTCCGATTGCTCGTTTGCCCCCTTCTGCTAAATAAAAATAAAATGTCTGTCTGTCGAATCACAATAACCTTAACATCTACTTTTTTCATGCGGAACGGATTTTCATGCGGTTTTTACTAATACACTATGTTTACGATACAATTTCCAATAAAAGTTTTAGTGTATAATTTGTCAATATTTTATTTTACACAAATGGAGTACACTGTAACTGATGAAAAACTAGAACGAAATCGGCCGAGTCGCTTTTGAATAAAAAAGTATTTTTTTTAAATATTATTTTATATTTGAATAACTACCATGTTGTTAATATAGCATTTTAAACAATACATAATCAGCTGCTCGTCAGATATCTCTTTCAATGTCGCGATGAAAAAAAAAATGATGAAGTAATGAAAGACTTTAGACTCAACACTATCTTTTCAACTAACCTAGAATCCAATTTAAGTCGATAGTCGTTTAGAAGATTTTCAGATCTAAGTACCTATGAAAAAGAAATAAATATTATTAACAATATTTAATAAACAATATTATATTATTACAACTTTATACGCAAAATAGGAGCTTAAATGCTAAAATAAAATAATAGTTACGTATATGGATTTAGACGATATTGTTTAAAAAAAACGCAGCGGTGCCTCGTAGTTCGCCTTGTAAAATATATCAAATTTCAAGTCAAATAGTTTTCTTTAAGGTATCGGATTACCAACATTGATCTTAAGTTAAGGTGGAGGTAACTTATGCAGTTGACGAAATGGCTACAAAAAGCATAATATAAATATATATACTCGTATATGTTCAGTCAGTAAATTATGACGACTATGATTGTTGTAACAGATTTTATCACGTTTGTTAAGTTTTACTTGTATATTAATGCAAAACATCCGCAATGAATGAATATATTAAAAGCCTTCAGCTTACGTATTATTTATTGAATAAGAAAAATATATATGGTAAAATATGATCAAAATTTAATAAATAGATAATTGACGATAAATAAAACAATAAATTATTAGTTCACCAAAATATAACAAAATATTTTTTTTTAAATGAATAATAGATATTAATATTCAAATGTAATAACGCGACAAATTATTTAGTAATGAAAATGCAATGCTTAAATTTTATTAAACTCAAAATTATAATATTATATACACGTAGCGCACCGCGGTTTCACCTGCGTAAATTTCGATCTCGTGGAAAATAGAAAATCATCCCATAGCATCCCATAGAAACATTTTTGGGATAAGAACTATTCAATGTAATTATTTAAGTTATCTATGTGTGCCAAGTTTCATGAAAATGGGTTCAACAATTTTTGCGTGAAGGAGTAACAAACAAACAAACATACAAACTTTCGCGTTTATAATATTAGTAGGACTGTAAGTTTCAGTTTTTTTTTTTCACTTTTTAAATGACGTTAAAAATAGATAATTATAAGCTAAAGATAGAATTATGGAAATATCCATAATATTTAGTTGAACTGAAAACCAAAAAAAAATACAGAAAAGATTTTCTCTCTAGGTACTCGTTAAGAAACAAAAGGCATTTGAGCAAATTGTATTCATTTGAATATTTCGTACAATAATAAATGACGGTACCAGTACAGGATAAGCTTATCAGTTCGATTGTACTGATAACGTAACAGACGGGAGTTAGGGCGAGGGTTTCCTCGCTCGCTAAACACATAACTCATTTGCAATTTTAATTGTCACAGGCGGGGCTCAAAATACTTGATCATATTATTTTAGCAAAATGTACTCGTAGATCGTATTATATTACTTTCTTTGTTACTATCTTTGTTTTGGCAAATATAAATATTTTTTTATTATGTAAACCAAATTTATAACATAAAATATTCACAAATATTTACATTATTTAAGGTAATATTATTATAATAATTATGTACAAAGCACCAGTTATTTTTTATATACATTTATATTTGTCCAAAACAAATATAGGATTTCTGATCTTTATCTAACTGACTGATCAATATTTAGCCTGATCCGATCAAGCAAAAACTAGAATAGATACATGTGGCTTTTATGACGTACGCATCCGCTAAGAAAGCATTTATGAAAATATTATACAGGGGGATAGTTTGTAGTGTATATTCATTTCTAGTTAACGTCTATATCATCAACTAAGTGGGTTTGTTGAGTCAATCTGACGAATAATTTCTACGATATCGCGATGAGTCATTCAGGGGAGCATATTCATGTTTTAGTACTTTTCTATATCTAGATGTAACAGTGTCAATTATAATATTATTGTTGACAGGCTTCGCGATATAATTGTGGCATTAATATAATTTATTTAGTAACAACTACTTATAAACAAAAGCTACGAAATAACTTATCACTTTTTACATAGTCCTATACCTGTTGATAACGTCACTGAAAATTGGCAGAGTTTTTACAAGGTTTAGAATGGACCTTTCAATAATAATATTTTATGAATTCATAGCTCACAAGGAATAATTAGTCGACATTCGCGTAACTTGATAACTTCGTCAGGAACAATCAACCATTGCATTGGTTCTTAAACTACTCAGTATTATAACTTGATTTAATTTCCTTGATAAATATGCACATCTACATCAATTAGAATCTCTGTTATAGCTTATAGGCCTCATGTCAATTTAAATATGATAAACCATGCAATATATTCCAAATAAATTATATTCATTATATTTACTGCTGCTCTTTTAATCTCGAAGGCGACGAGCTAAATTTTTCTTATATTATTTTGTAAATAAAGTATATTGCAACGGAATGAGTTAGCAGATACACGCACTCTTTAATTGCTAGCCAGGAACAATAATATATTATAGAATTTTTTTAATGGCAAAAAAGAAAACAAAATTCAGTGTTTATGGAAGAAAATTTATTAAACATTGTATTTGATCTTTGAAAACGATCGAACTCAAGAATTCTAAACAGTAGGTAACTTAGGCAGACAAAACGAACATACAACTTTTTATTGATATATCTTTTTGCAAAATGCAATATGTCAATTTAAAATTTAAAAAAAAGGCAACAATGTATGCGACAGCGCGGCGGCCGCCCGCGGACGCCATATTGCGTGACACGGCGCGCACGCGACATATGCACGCGTATCATTTTGATCCGCGCCCGCGCAGCTGCGCACCACGACCCCCGCTCCTAGACAATGCGCTCAGACTTACCCTATATTTTGGATTATTAATCCGGGACCCATTGTCTAGATACAATATTACTCCGTGAATGCACGCGCCGGCTATCTGCATAAGTTACAAAAGAGCATTTTTGGTGCATTTATAATTGCAGAACGTGTTTTCTACTCTTGCAGCAGCGCTTTTTATGCAAATTCAAAAATAGTTACTTGACCACTATTGTTGAGTTTTATTTAATTATAATAGTAGTTTTTTTATCTGTGATTATTGAATTAATTGTTACAATAAAACTTTTTAGTGGACACATAATCGGTTGTACCATATAGTCGGAGTGTCCGTGAAGAGATAGAAGAGCACATACATGATTTATTTTCGGCCCTTTAATACCTAATATTTTTTTACTTTCTTCTTAAAAATTATACATTGATGTTGTTACATGTTTTTTTTTATTTATATACTTTAATTCATTTAATTTTAAATTAATTAAATAAAATGTAGGCACTTTCCGACTGCAACACAGCAATGTCTCTACCACTTATTATTATTTTATTGTATGTTATTAATAATACCAATACAAGTTTTTACTATGCAATTACCGACGGTTTTACCAATAATAAAACTAGCCATAGACGAAAAAAATGTTTAACGCACAATCGCTATGGGACAATAGAGATTTCAGAATCAAACAATCGAATCATCGAACAATCATATATTACGGCGACAGCTGCGCAGGGTGGGCCCAGTGGAAATGAGACAGGGCCCCATCTCTCACGGTCTCACTGGCCCTTGAGCAGTAGCACCAAATGTTAATTTCCCACTCACTATATAGAGTAGTACCGCGGACCTATTAGAATAGAATATATTTCAGTAGTACCCTGATAATAAATTTATTAACCTATTTAATTCACTATAGCCAGAATCATTAGCGTTTATCGACAGTATCTTTTAGGTATTTACTAATACTATGCGATCTTCTCTAAATAATAAATCTACCAGTAAACATAGGTAGATACTAAAATGCGATAATCGTGACAAATACTTATAAAGTTATTAAAATTAAGAATATAAAAAGTAAAGTTTAACTGTTCTAATCAGTTCTTCAACTGTTTTAATTAAAGAGTCATAGTAACAAAAATAAATTCTTATCTGTCTTTTATACACCAGTGTAATTAATTTTATATTTTTGAATTGAAACTATTTATTACATCACAATTTCCCAGATATCCCCTATAAAAAAACAGTATTAAATTAAATTAATAAATACCAGAATAATTTAGAAAAAATATATTTTATCAAACTACTTTGTAGCATAAGTTTCTTCTGTTTATTAGACAAACTATTAATTCCTCTGTGATATACAAATTTGTCAAACTACTAGATATCCATGTAAGTACAAATTATTAAACACCAAAATAATGAAGTCATAAGATAATTCCCCTGTGCCTTCTGTGCAGAGTTCAACGTACTAGTGCGTGCGCCACGCGACATACCCCTTCCAATTTCTACCCCAATATAAAAGGCATTTGAATAAAACAAGAAACGTTTTTAAGTGTGCTAAGGTCGTCCCTGTATTTTGAAGGGTAAAACGTTTTAAGAGCTCTCTCTAATAAGGTGTCAATACAATGTAATGGCGATATTTCTAGTCTTATCGAGTATCAGGCTTGTGAACTGTTAACAGTTATTTCAATTTCCAATAATACATTATTTTATCATTGGAAATATGTAATAGCTTACATTGTTTATAATGGATGGCAATCCGTTAGAGTATGGACACGAAGTTTTTCATCATTCGCGATCAATTAGAAAAGCGTTGAACTCACTAAACTTTTTCGTTAATTAGAATTTTTGGTAGAATATTCAAAAAATATTAAAAAAATACGGCGTTTTTTACAAGTAACGATTATTTATTTAAATGAAAAAAATAGTAATGTGCTACATTTATAGGAATCACAGACAGATCTCCTTAGTACCCGCAAAGAAAACAATTTATCTTCAGCGTGTGCCACTGGTATTGTATACTACGACGTCGCGCGTCGTCTAAAAACGTTTTAATTCATTCATTCCTGATAGATAAGGCCATTGATCCAGTGTCCGCGTGCTCGTAGTGTCAACGGAAGTGCTAGTGAGGGGCTTCCCTCTTGCCACCGCCTGTTTCGCGACACCCTACACTTCTATCACTGCTACATTCACTCCTTCATTCGTGAATCAATATTCTACTGTCTTTTATATCACAGATATATTACTGTTATCATCATTATTTTCTGATATAACAATAATTGCCACAACGGTAGCAATAAATACAAAAAGGACTTTATTTTTATATATAAACGTGTATATTATGATGAAAAACGTAAACCTACTTAATAAAATATATATTGCTACTAGCAACAAGCAAAAGCTTTGAAATATTTTACCACCGGAAAAAAAATAAGATTGTAAAATAAATAGGTATATAATAGGATAAGAGTCTAAATTGGGTAAGCAAAATAAAGTAAAACACGAAAGTTTTTAAAATTATTTAAAATTTTAAAAGCGTGAAAAAAGTTATAAATATGAGCACAGGCTAATTAGGTTCGGAATGATCTTTAGAAAATTGCATTAGGATGAAAAGTGCAATTTTTATGAACAAAATAATCTAGGACAATTGTGTTTTATCGTTTTTTTTTAATAACGTTAAATTTAAGAAATAAAATGAACTAAAACTGATTCATAAACTATCGGAAATTCCGCATAGAAATCTTGACTCCTCGAAATATACACTATATTTATTAATTTTAATATAATCCTGTAAAAAAGGTTACCAGGGCCTACTTTACCACAGACGGTATTATCTGAACTATTTCGCCTGTTCACCTGAAAATCAATTTTTTTAACATGCGAATGTCTATGGGCGTCAGTAGTCATAAAAATGGCTCCGACTGCTCGAAAAACTCTCGTTAAGTTAAGCTTTCGTTAGTTAATTATTATCAGGAATCTACTCTCACATATAGTTGATTAAGCAATAGATTAGTTATCATAAAAATATTCACCTCAAGACCTAGTTATTATTGTGTGTAACGTGCCGTTTTTGCATTTGAATCTGATATATTTTCCCAGCCTTGGCTTCGTTCTTCCCTTGTACAGCCTTGATGACTTAAAATCTGCAAAAGGTCCAATTGCTTGTTTTTGCCCCTATAATTTATAAAAAACCCTACTTCGCCAAACAAAAATTACACATATGTGTCACCAGTCACTAGCGGCGACTAAGGGATGTATATAATCAACCAAAATCCTACAATTACCAACTACCCTCCATCCCAATTATAACTATTAAATCAATTTGACCATTAATATTAAACAGCACGGAAAGACCGGCTACAAAGTACCTCCAGTTTTGACCGATCAAAAACGGAATTGCATAAAGGGATCGTTAAAGCTGGCCACACTACTTAAGTAGTCATAAAACAATCATTCATAAAATCACCCCTCGGCGCCGCCCCGCCGCCCGCCGCCCGCCGCCGCCGCCCGTCGCTCGCGGGGAGCTAATTGCCTGCCAGTGTTTACATTCTTTCACCATGGAGAATGCAACCGCTTACCGCCGTACACTTTACGTGTTTACTAACCTGTGCTTTAGAAGGGATTTTATTAGTTTTGTTTTAGGGCATTCAATTTCAGGATATCTATGGCCTGATTCACAGGTATTATAGCTAGAAAGGTTTAGCTGGTTGATACTTAACTCGTTATCTAACACATACATGCTTACTTTTAATTATTATTACCTGTTTTGAATAGTATGTTTTAAACTTAAAATATGGATATTATTTAAGTAATAATGTAAAAAATGCAATGGCCGGTAAAACGAATGATAGACATTTAACAAAATAAAAGTCTTATAGAGATATATAAATTTAAAATACCTAGAAAAAATGGAAATTTGAAATAAAAATTCTGGGTCTTTGTGTTAGTGGAGCAACTTCTCCGATTGAGATTGACTGAGACTTTTCTTCTTTTCTCGGTATTTGGATTTTATCACGGTCACGTCACAAATTTACTAGTGAAAAAGTGTGGCACGGTTAGTAAATATAATGTACTTATTTAATTAAGTTAAATAACTAAAACTTAATAATCCAAAATTATAAATCGATTTTAAAACCAACGATAGTTAACAAATGCATTCCACCTTAACGCGAAAGAATTTGTGAAATAGAGGGACATTTCTTTACTAGAGATAGATCTCTACATTGTCAAAATATTAGTAGGCAGGTAGTTGATGGCAGATTTACGTAGTTATTAAGTATTTATTCGTAATCATAAGGTCTGTCACCCGTGTTTAAGACGTTCAAACTCCTCCACCGTTATAGATTCGATGCATTTGTACTACAAATATTAGATACGTAAAAAAATGTATATATTTTTAAAACCTATATAACAAGCTACTTTTTCATTTCGGTAATAGCTTATTTGCAAGGAAATTTTAATTACTTCGAAATTACTGACCCTTGCATGAATGGTCCCTTGCACTGAGCTCTACATGCCAGCCTATGACATGGGACTATATATTATAACGAATAGAATATGAAAATATTACACGACAAATTGCAAAAGTAATAATCTAAAGTGATAATGTATACCTACACTCATGCTTGAAAAATATTTCTATTTAGCGACGTTTTCTAACGCCATTGTTCTAGTAAAAAGTATCACATACTCCTCGTGATATTAAAATGTTAATTATTATTACATCCCATGCGGATCTGCACTTCTACGCTAAGTTCTAATTTACTGGGCCCCTCAGCGCCCTGCCAGCTGCACTGCTCTATTGTGTCACGGACAATGCACCCCTGATCTATGTTTGTGACGCACATCGTTCACGCTAGCTTATAACAACTGTTACTTACGTAATTTATGATTCAAATAAGATTTCTAATAGGCGAAGAGCAAATGCGATAAATTATAGAACAGCTAAGTACTGGGAAAGCCTAAAATACTTTTTATGTTTAGGACGGAACATAGGTGTATCTCAAGTGGATTAACAATCACCAAATCTATTTTAGATCATTGGAATTTTGGATCCATTTATCTTTCCTTTCCTTCATACTTTTCTAGCAAAATATACTTAGCGCCTATAGAAAATGTAAATTGTTACTTATACTTTGGTAAGTTGTTTTGTACTAGGGCTAAATAGGTCAATCTATTAAAAATATTATTTCTCTATTTTTTTTTCTTATAGTTCGATAATTTTAATAATTTGAGTGCAATTAAATTGGCTATAAACTCAGTCTAAAGTTAGCTCCTAAAAATATTTATAGCAATAATTTCAAGTTTTTTTTGCTATGTCTAAATATCAGGAAAATTTTATTTGAATCGGACTCAGACCAAATGAATATTTTTTATTTGGTTTGAGGAATCGAATGGAGGTTTAATTTAATATTTATATGGAGGTATAATGTATATCACCAGGCTCTCAAACACTTTTTAAAATTGAATATAAAAGTAATACTTAGATGTAAAAACTATTTTATGTAATGTGTAATAAGCTTATTGACGATACATATATATCTATTATAGAGTATCGAGTGTAATTTTGTTTAAACAAACAAAATTATACAATAAAATTACTGAAATATTTTATTCCTAACTGTTAATTTTAAATGGTGAATTGAAATTAGAAGAGAATTAGAAGATGTGAGGAGAAACGAAGAAGAGAACATGAAGAGAACAGTCCTACTCCTCGCGTTCACTGCGGTGCCATTATGTTTTGTCGTCTCATAAGGCACGCGGTGAATGCCAAGAGCGGACTCAAGCCACCCTATGAAGTCATCAATGAAACACTCCTATTGATATTCATCACCATTTTTATGTAGAGTCAACATCAACATTAATGGAACAGATCCAGATTTTCAAAACCTCTATACTGAAGCATGCACTACTTGTTTAACAAGCTTACCTTCACAGGAGCTTGAATATATAACATATAACAGGTCAAAATTAAATATGTTTATAAATTATTTACTTAACAAATTTAAAAACGTTTGGACGGTTTCATTTATTTGTTAATCGTCTTCGATGTTCACTCTACCTACACCAAGAAAATTGTCAGTTTTTTCTAATTAAATGCAGAACTTAAAAAACAGATAACAGTCAATAAATTTAATTAAAACATTTATTGTGTAATTATCTCACGAAAATCTCACGACAAGGCGAATTCGTGGCAAGTGCGGCATGAAATATGAACTATAATTATTGTTAAATTGCTGTAATGACGCTTCGCCCTTTATTGAAAATGGTCAAGGAAGTTTGCCTACTCTGCCTGTTGTTACATTTTTTAATACTCAGGAAACATGCAATGTTTTCACAAAGGACTTCAAATAAGACTCCTTATTATTGTATAACAAAAGCTCTAAACATATAAGCCCCTAACTATTGCTTTTACTAATAGATTTTATTCTTTACCGTCTTATAACAAACACTAAAAGACAATTCATAGTAAAAGTATAGTATAATGATAAATAAAATTTAAAAAAAATTGACACTAATAGTGTGTGCAATGTACTTATAGACAAGTAGAAATCAATTGGTTCATGATAACCACAATTAATGGATATGGATTAAGCACGAAGAGCAACGGCTTTTAAGCATAGTCTTTTAGTCGAGGGTCATTAACATTTGTTTGTTATTATATTCAGGTCATCTGGTGTATTTATAGATAACGGAAAGGTCAATTTTATTTAAAAATATACTCTTGGTGACACCAAAGACAAAAATACTAAACAAAAGTATTTATAGAATTACCGCTATGTCATTTTCATCAAGCTTTTGTTGTGTTTTATTTTATTTATATATCGATAAAACTATATATCGTGTGACAATAGAAGTATTGTGAAAATATGTACTTAGTGGAAACTACTTTATAGAATGAGTATATTATAGTAATTTAAAGATTATGTTATTATATATGTGTTGAAAATTTTTAAATGGCAACTTAAAGAGTGTAATTATTGTATTAATTGAATCTTATATTTTATGTTATTCTTTAAAATATATTATAGTCTTTAAGTTGAATATTGTAAAGAAAATCAACATTGTACTTAAGAATATGTTGATTAACAAAAAAGAATCCAAATAATTCATTTATTGTGGCTGTACATAAGTAGGAAAGAGAAGACCAAAAACGACAATTAATATTTTCTTTTCAAACATTATCATCAGTTCTGAGAAAAGATATCTCAAAGAAGAATATAAGTCGTATAACTTGATCGCCTAGATTTTACTCGCAGATAATCAATTTAATTCGGCGCCCATAGTAGATGAACATTGTAAATTCCAAAGACCACTCGACGCTCTTTAATACAATATCTCTACATGTATACGTTTACTCAAATTAAAGTTTATATACTAGCTTCAATCCTGCATCATAAGTTTCATTTATTTGAAGCCTCATCCTTCCGAAGCAGTCACTCGCAGATGTTTTTGGTCGACTAACGACTTCTTGTGTTTATAAATGCTGTTTTCATGAAAAAAGGATAAATTATAGCTTCGTACGAAATTACTAATGAAAAAAAATGTAAAAATGATAATATTGTATAGGTTTCGGTCACCTAAGCCTTCTATTATTTATTAAGCCTAATGAATGACAGCTGAATTCGGCGGGAGCGGGACATTAGATTATTAAATGCGCTCCACACGTGATTAGGCCAATCAGCGCATCCATCGCTTGCATAAATCAGTTCATAATTTTACGGTTTGCTCAGGGAAAATTAATTCGTTAAATTGTGAATGGTTTGTACAGTTCACAATAGGGAATATGCATGTATTTTTTTTATATTTTTAAATGATAATTTACATAATTACATTAATGTAAAAAAAATATCAGCGCTGAAAAAACAATATTAAGTTCAAAAAAAATGTTTCAAATTAGTCGGCCGATAACAGCTTTTTAAACGATCGCCATTTTGCCGCGCTGACATGACGTCACGCATCATAACAACCACCAATAGCAATGCTCCAATGCTCGTGAACAATGATGTTATTTACGAACTTTGACGTCACAATTCGTTCCGACCAATGGCGTGCGTTTCACCTAATTCAATCTTCCCGCATAATTTTTGCACTTTTCAATAATTATTTTCTGATTGAAAACAAAATTATACAAAAAAATATTAATACGTACGCACATCTACAGGAAAAGACTTTACATATAAAAAAAATTATCATTATTTGAATCATACGCATATTCCCTATTTTCCGACAGTTTACAATCTCCCGATCTATTTTGTAAACTAATGGTTTTTACAATCTTACGGTGACATATACAAGACATTATACATAGATAAACATTTATGACAAAAGTATAATTAAATTGAATATCAACTCGGTAAGTACAGAGCACTCATCCTCTCGGTCTCCACCCTCTGGCCGTCGAGAGCCATAGTTCCGTAAGTATAGTGACCTTATTGTATATTCGTTTTTATATATGCATTTATTTTATTGTACACCTTATCCTGTACAGTATAATAGCAAGTCTAAATAAGATCGATAAAGATTACATGACCTCCGCCTTCATGTTTCTTATCGCATGTGTTCTAGAGGACTTGCTTTGCTGGCAAAAATAATATATTTTTAGTATTTTATGACTTATCTCTCTCTCTATGGAGACTAATGTCTCCATTGAGACATGCCTACGAGCTCAAATTGGACAATGAACTAGAACGGCAATAGTCAATGTCTGATCAAGATAAAAATGTCGAATAATTAATATAAATACATTATCATCCAGAACACTAAAATAGGATTGAACGTCACCTATCTAATCTACAACCGTTAGCGAACAGCTATGACGTCACTGTATCACAATGCCACCCACACATTTGTATTGTACGCAAGTATTGTTATACAACGATATCTCGGTCAATTGCCTTGTTCCAAATAAAACTACTAAATTTGCTACTCTGATTTGCAATAATCGCGAGTTTCGTGACAGCAGAAATAAGTGCCTTACGATGCATGCTGAGGTACCATACATATTGATTTAGAAGGCTTCTATTCTTATGATAAATTGAAGCTACCAAAGTAGATGACGCTTTAACGGATAATTTTTGGTCAAATGATTTATTGATGTGATCAGGTTCCAATTATGCGACGTTTCGTTGCATATCTACCCTTCATCAGATTTTTACAAAAACGTAACACAAAAAAAACAAACTTCATTTCGTTATCAAGCCATTAATATTTAACAAAAATAATAAACAAAGTACAAAAATACAATTATCAAAAAATATAATTTTGGTTACCTTTGAGTTGGATCTTTGAGTCAAACCTAACATTAATTTTGAAAATAAATGTTCTGAATAATGCACCAAGGAATATACAATTAAATTTTATAAATATTTCCAATCCAGATAATCAAGTGCACCGAGAACTTGATTTCTTTACTTCGGTAATTATTATCGACGCCTAAGATGAATTTGCGAATGAATTTGTCAACGAGGAAAAAAAGTTACTGCATTCGCAATAATATTCTTCATTATAGAGTTACCAACTCCATATTTTTTTGCGCCTTTCGAAAAGTTAACAGTTGCTTTTACTATGCGTCTCTATTATTTATTTAGTTCATTTATCACTACAGAGATAAACAAGCATTTAATCACTAGTAACAACCAACTGCCATTCAGGAATCAAGACATGCTGTATTTCAGCGTGAGCCTGTGAGCTACTCCGCCAAGAATAGACACATATTATGCAAACATGGCCGACATGGTTTATGATAACTATGTGTTAATCATACTTCGCCATAATTTAATGATTGATCTAATCAAATGCATTTGTATGTTCAAAGCCCAAATGATTAGTCTCTACTTTGGTATTTTATTGTACTGTATTTCTTATTTTATACCGAGGTACTTACGTGAATAATTTTATATATCACTAGCTATGCCCCGCGGTTTTACCCGCACTTAATTTCCAAGTAATCCATATAAACTTTAAAACCCTATTTCACCCCCTTAGGGGTTGAATTTCTAAAAATCCTTTCTTAGCGGATGCCTACGTCGTAACATCTACCTGGATGCCAAATTTCAGCTTGATCCGTCCAGTGGTTTGGGCTGTGCGTTGATAGACGGCTATGTCACGTTTGAGTTTTTTTTTTTTGATTACGCAGGGAAAATGCTTTTATGCACCGTCCACACCTTTGATTTTTATATATATAGATTGAAGTACAGTTACATAGATTTACATAGATTTAAGACTTAGCTCTTACAGTTATCTTGTTATTTAACAGTTTTTAATTATAGTTTGAGAGGACAAACAGGAAACTTGAGCTATTAAGTGACTACCGACGGTCATTAACCAAAAATTCAGCCAAAAATCCTTCAAAATAAATACTCAAGTTCATTTTCAATCCCACTGACATTTTTGTAAATCACTATACGATCCGTGCCCCTTTTGTTGCGCGTCGTTAGTTTCCGGGCAAATCTAGTAATAAAATATACCATACTAGCTTTTCCCCGCAACTTCGCACGCGTTGAAGCCATTCAATAAATATTATTGAACATTACATTTAAATAGAACTGCAATATAATTAATATCTGCCACAATGTTTTTTGACCCTTCTAATTTTTTTTTAATTTTATTATAAAGTACCTATCCTGTCATTTCTAATACCTTTAGAAATATGTATGCAAAGTTTCCTGATGATCAGTTGAGTACATTTATAATATAAGTAGGATATCCTGAATAACTTTTTGTTAATGAAAGAATTTTAATAATCAGCTCAGTATTTTAGAAGGTTACCCCCTAGAAACAAAAATTTAGCTTTTATAATAATATTATAGTTATATATAACATTTTGAAACAAAGACTCTTAAATACTATTATATATACTCTATATATAACGTATACTCTATATGTACAAGTACAAAATTAAACCCAAATTAGCTAAAGACACAATATTTTAAATTAGTTACTTATATGATGCAATGTTAGCCCGCAGTTACATTCCGGTACAAAAAAATAGGCTCCATTTCTATTTTTTGCACTGGGTGATTCTACAGAAATTACTAAATAACTAAAATAAATAAGGAGATATTATTTCTTTAACAATTGCTGGACCCTTTATTTTAAATTGAGGAAAACCTTACTACAGTCTACATCCTATCTTATGTACACCATATCTTAATAATTTGCGCCAAACAGGTAGAAAAATCAAAAACTACACATATCTTTAACTCATATCGAAGCTACACTGCACAAAGTCGGGATAAACCCTACAACAATTTGATTGTGACTGATTTCTATCCGTAGACAGAGAATACAATCTCTGTCTACGTTTCTATCACTCTTTTTGACAACCAAAAGTCTCGTAACCCGAGTGACGTCATTTCTACGCGCTTTATTGTTTAGTAGGTTTTCGGTGTTTTTACTACATAAGTTTAATAATAGAATAATTATAAATTTATATAATTTCAACTTTATTTGCACGCTAGTGTAGTGTTCACAATGAATGGAGGTTATCATTTATTTTTAATAACAATTTTTATATTGTTCTCATAATATTCCTGAACATTTGCATTTATTTCTCATTAGTGATCAGAACAATAAGACTCAGATATAGCAACATATTATGCTCATTCCTTACCTGTAGGTACATAGATGTGGTAATTCCTACATCATGTTGTTGATATATTATCATTTTAGCCACAGTTTTTATTTTTAGATTTATTATTACTATCAAAGTAAACTCTTATACGTAAGTAAAAGTATAAAATGTAAAATATGACATACGGCATACCAGCCGACGACCGTGCCCACAATATAATGCCCAACTAGGACATTATTTTTTGTTCAATCATGGTAAAATAAAAAATAATACCCATTGAACTGATAATTTGGTCAAGGTCGGGGATGGGTGCCAGCAGCTTTTGACCGTGACTCTTGGCGCGCTCTGATGAAGTCCTATGCCTATGAGGATGATGAATAAAATAAGGCCTGTCACTCCTGAATAGTGGAGCATACTGTTAGTAAACGAATTTACATGATCAGTGGAGTATTATACCCTACAAACAAATAAAGTTGAACACCTCCTCTCCACTATAAACATTATTGCCATTCCTTCGGTTTCACCCGCATTACCTGCAGCACAAATCATACTATAGGTACATATCATAACATTTCCAAATTTCATCAAAATCCTTTTGGCTTGATTGAGTAACAAATATTTAAACCTGTATCCAAACTTTCGTATATAAAATAATAGTATACATATTAGTTCAGTACTTGCAGATTAATAAGAGCTCAAATCGTTGATGATTCAGTTTTATCAGCAGGGACAGCTTGATGCTCTGGCCCTACGGATGATGTCGTCTCCCTATGCGCCTTTTTCCGTATTTTCCAAGGGTGCTCTCCTTCTAAGGAGTTGTTCGGTATCATGCCAGCAGCATCTTCCAACTCGATGTCCTTGAATTGATAACTGTGAGTTCTTAACGCCATTTCTTGCCGAATACAACAATCCTGTGGAAGCAGCTATGTCCTTAATTAATTATAGGTATATCCATTCCGATACAACTTAAGGCTATTCAATTAAGAAGAATACTTAGATATGTATATACTCATATACGTATATATAGGTACGTAAAGCAAAAATTTCGAGTACCTACGTTTTTAGAAAATTGTGTGGAAGGAGGAGTATGAAATAATAGTTTATGTGCAAGAGAATTGCCGATTGCTAATATTTTTTAATAATAATACTTATAACTTATAAAATACATTAATTAAAAACACACACTACCATGCTTTTGCAGCATTGATACATAATATGATACTGAATATTTTTTCGTTTCACACAATGACATAACATATGACATTTAGTTTTTAATTACAAAAACTTTCATTTAGATCGAATTTCGATCTTCGTGGGTTCAAAGTTGTTTTGAGGATGTTTATAGGCGATGAACACCTGATCGTTATATCCCAAACATAAAATTAATATAAAAATAAATTTAAATGTACGCTTGTTATACGAAATTCAAGTTAAGATATTATCAAAAGAATACTAAATTTAAAAATAAATCACTTAAGTAAAATAACGACTAATTAATACTTAGAATAAATCTCAAAATCGCATCTCAGAGATATTGAGATGAATAAGAACAATAAAATCTGTACAAATATATTTTTATTACACACAATTATTTTAGCTACACCAATTATATTAGGTACCTACATTTAAAATTAATGTGTACAAAATTAGTTCGGATTTATTATACATAATTAACCATAGGAGTCTGCATATACATACTTGTTTTTCACGTTGTAAGGATTTTTGTTTAATATTATATACTCGTATTAGGTATATTATACCTACTATAGAAGGTTTGCAAATGTTTGGCCCGATTTAGTTATTGCATTCAATGCAATAATAAACGCTTTATATTCTACTAAATTGCACAATATAGAAACTCTTGGAATCTGAACTCTGTAAATTAAAAAATACACTTTGTCTATTGCCCTTGGTGTATATAGTAGGTATATGCAATTTCTTCACATTTTTATTCAAAAGAACGATGAAAGTATTCCTAATGGATTGAACAACATAAAGTGTGGACCTCCGCACCACGGTTCAAGTTTATCATCACGGTGTGCTCAGAAGCCCAAGGAAAACGCACCTTGGGCTAAGCCTCGAGAGGCTACTCACCCTACATAGTTGTATTTTGTTATTGTCTTATCAGATGTGGGGCCTAAGGCCAGGAGAAGGCGCATTTTTGTCCGAAGCAAGAAATGAGGATGGGAACCTCACCATTGTGCGCTGTCCCGAAGTTTGTTCAATGATGCAATGTAACCCATCTGTCGAAAGTATTGTTCTCTTTGTCGGACTGACTAGTTGCGAGGAGCCCTGATATTTAACAGTTCTGGAAAAGTGGAGTTTGTGCCTCTATCTTGTCCCGCGAGCCACCAAACCTAACCTACATGTCGGCTCGTACCTAGATCAAAAAAAGTATAATACTAATTAGTAATAACCAAGTCTGGCAAATTGTCTCCCATATATGAAAAGGTACTTTCCTCAATGATTCCTGGATAACATACGCGAAGCTTGGAGCGCAAAGAGCAATACATCGCCATCAACATAGCGTTATTCTTAAAAAGTTCAAGAATTAAAATGTTACTTATTTACTACCAAACATTCACCATATCGTGTCTATAGTTCTAGAGGTAAGTATATAAAGGTTTCTATTATTGTGGTTCGTTTTTAGGGTTCCGTAGCTAAATGGCAAAAACAGAACCCTTGTAGATTCGTCATTTCTGTCTGTCCGTCCGTCACAGCCATTTTTTTCTGAAACTATTAGGCCTACGTAGTTTAATATTTGTAGGTTGATTTATTCTGTGAACCGCTATTCCAATTTTGAATGAAAATAAATAAATTGAGAGTAAAAGGGGGGAGGGGGCACTCCGCACTCCATACATCTATTTTTTTTTCCAACTGTATGTGAGGGGGATTCTATGAATAGGCGTTTAAAAATGATAATTAAAAATGATAAGTTTAAAACCGTTTTTCGTCAAAAATTTTTCGCCGATTTTTACTTAATAATATTCTGACAATTTCACGTTATCACACTTTACCTAAGTTTGTATATTGATATTAATTAGTTGTAATTTACAGTATAAAGGACGAACGAGGAGTCGGAGCCCTTCCATCACTACCAGCGACCATAGACATTCGCATGATGTATTCAGAGGTGCCTGTCTTCCTCTCCAAAGGGTCACCGGCTACATAAAGATTCAATTGAATTCAATTCATTAAAGATTCAATTCAACCCAAATTGTCCGGCAATTATTGCCTCCGAGCACCAGGTAAGTGCCCACTGCCCACGTCAGCTTTACGCATACACCCTGCGTGGACAAAACAAAATGGCTGATTTACTAAGTAGTGACGCAATCCATTTAACTCTAAATTATGAGTAAGCTTTGATGTGCGTTCTGTTAATCCTGATCTAAGTATTATATATAATATCCATGTAAAGGATAATAGAATCGACGATCTAATATCGATGGGTAAGTTTTTTACGGCAGGCATAGAGGCTGGAGGAGAGCGCCACACACACGTTTTGCGTAAAGAAACACCGAGGATTATTTGCTGTGATTGAAGGAAGGCTAAAATCGGTAGTAGGTGTGCAAGTTCAAAGTGTAACCTCGTGAAGATGAATGGTTTTATTAACATCTGATAGTACCCAAAATAACTTAATATAATATCTTTTTAATGCGATGTAAAATATAAATATTATAAATTTAATATATTATAGGTACACAACATAGCATACTGTATTTAACAAGCTTAATGTCTACTTATTACAAGGCAAATATTTTTTCTAAGCTCTAGACAATCTTCAAATTACGCAAATAAAAATTATTTAAAGCTCGCTATTACTTTTTAAAGCCGTTCGTTGCCATAAAAATGCATAACGTTTTAAATACTTTTAATATATCCAAAGAAATCATTAATTATAATGATAAACAGTTCTGACAAAATTACTTAAAATTAAAACAATTAAGTTTCCATTTAATCTTGTTAACTATGTTGTATGATTACTTATATCTTGTCACAATCTTATGTATTAATAACGTGGGCAAATGTCCTATGATATGATTCCTCCCGATGATTATGGGATAGTATATGTACATAAGTAAAATAAAGAAGAGAAAATAGATAAGAAGGTAGCAAATGAAAATAAATTGTTATCGACAAACAACAGTCAACACAACTGCAGTATCCTCATTGACATTAAACAAATCATCTAAAGAGGTTTCATAGGTTTCAAAATGTTTTACTGGCGACCAACTAGTACTAATTTATTCCTTTGTGCAACAATAATATGTCTTATTGCGAAATTACAGAGACATGGTCAGATTGACAATCATATCATCTATCTCGACTTCGCTGTGATAAGGACAGCACGTTACTTGCGATAGCATCTGATAAGACAGTATCTCTGTCACAGGTAAAGTCAATGCGAGTCAAGTCTATGAACGGATCCAGATTGAAAAAAAATCTTTTTAGTCGTAAAAAAAAAAAGTATTATAAATCTGAATTTGTTCGGCGACATTTTCTCTAAATATTGCTAATATGTGCAAACCACTCTGAGACAATTTTAAAAAGCTCTACTATATTAATTCTCTACGCCATATTGTATGCTGGGCTTTTGTCCTTAATATTTAACACCACATTATAAAGGGAATCCATTAAAATTTTCCTTTGGCGGCACAACGTACTCTATGTTCTCATGTGCTTACACTAAAAAATCTAGTATCATGTATAGGATCGTAATCGTCGTCATCTAGTAGTTCTAGGATATAGCTCAGATTGTAATGCTAATAATATGACGCTGATTATCTAATATATAAAATTCTCGTGTCACAGTTTTCGTTGCCATACTCCTCCGAAACGGCTTGACCGATTCTCATGAAATTTTGTGAGCATATTGAGTTGGTCTGAGAATCGGCCATCATCTATTTTTCATCCCGATATTCCCACGGGATCGAAAGTTACGCTGGTGAAACCGCGGGGCGCAGCTAGTATAATATAACGTAACCAACAGTAATAGAGTCAGCTACTGCCTATGCCATTTATTTGAACAAGAGAGAGAGAGACAAATACTCTACTTTGCTTGCCTTTCATTGCACTTGCCCTCCATGGACTACCTAGTCAACTGACTTTCGGTGTTACCAACACGCCCAGCGTCTGTTTACAACTATTTCAACTAAGTTATAACCGTTAATGTTTAAATACCTTCAAGAAATATATTAAATATCACTCAAAAACTTATATCGTCGTTTAGAGCGTTGTTTAACATATATATTGGCTACGAAGGCACACTGTGAGCTTTCATCATTGAGTACAGAGCAAAAAAGGTCAAATCACGTATTTTAAATATATAATTAAGTCTACACTTGCTGCTATGAAGATCCATTTTGGTAACAACTTATGATCTCTGCGATATGGTTTTTCCAGTCGGTCATAATTTATGTCAAATAATAAAAAGTAATTTAATTTAAGTGGGTCTAAATGACATTATATAATCAAAGGTCTAAATATTAACTTGAAGACAAAAGTCATGTCCAGTGTTCATGTGATACCTGTACCAGTTTATGTGGGGAACTCATTTTCACTCGAAGTTGTTGATCAGTACGTGCACCTGGGACAAACTGTCCCGTTAAGTTAATCCAACTTCAAGAAAGATATCGAGCGCCGAATCCAACGCGGATGGGCAGCGTTCGGGAAGCCAAAGAGAAACTTATCGTACGAAATACCGCAGTGCCTTTAGTCGAAAATCTTCGACCAGTGTGTGTTGCCAGTGATAACATATGCCACTGAGACTTGGCCGCTAAATGGGCCTCTTAAATAGATTCAGAGTCACTCTGCGTGATATGGAAAGAGTTATGCTTGGTATTTCTCTATGAGATATAAAGAAGGTTCTCGAGTGGCGGCCTCCCACCGGAAGACGGAGTGTTGGATGGCCTTCAACCCGGTGGACTGACGACTGGGTACCTTGGCAGACTTGGCGGGGACTCGCTGGATGCAAGTGGCTTGTGACCGTGACCTTTGGCGCTCTTTGGGGGAGGCCTGTGTCCAGCAGTAGACGACCAGTTCCAGCTGATGATGATGATGAATAAAAATTTAAATAAAAATTAAATGAATTCTTATAATATAAGTTCTGAAATCCATCATTTTTAGATATCTATCACGATAAAAAAGAAAATAGCAAAAAACGCTACCGAAACTGGCTAAAGTACAGTATCTATACCGATTGACTAAAAATGTCCTTTACTGTTTCCACAATTCGATGTTTAAGCTTTTCTAATGTCGTAGGTATCTCAAGTATCACTATCAAAAACTTTGCCTTTTTTTACTTGCTTTTCCATCCACTTTTTATCGAAATAATTATCCGTAATGATGTTGAATCCAAGTTTTAAAGAAGTGGCAGCTGCGTTGTCGCATTTAGTGCGTTACAAGTAGAAAGAAGGCAACGCATCTGTATATTATCTATGCGGATGTCTATGGGCGTTTGACTGCTCATTTATTCCCTTATACTATAAAAAAATACTATATCACACATCGGAAGCGTTAATTTCATAAAACGTGTATTGAAAGGAAATGACGTCGTCTAACGCCACGAGTGGGGGCAAATTCGTTTGTATCTGACTCATTCTAGTATTCGCCGCGCTGAGAGATTTCCTTCTCATTTGTAGTTAAGCGTTTTGGCTGCATTTCAAATACGTGCCGTATAGCTTTAGAAGATACAACATCGTTTGGATATCGTAGTCCCATTTACGTTTTAGTACTCTGTTTATAAAGTGCCTACTTATTGATGAAGGCTAATCGAAAAATAATATAACTCCAGCCTTTAATAATAATAAGACATATTTATTTTTAGTATCTTTTCTTATTCTATATAATATAGATTGTGGATACAAACAATACCTGCTTTAGGAGGCCTATGCAACTACATCTTTTTTATTTTATTGATGGGCATAAAATAAAAAATGTTATATTATTATTAACAATAATAATAACTGGTAATTTTCACGGCATATCCCTTACGGGATAGCCAGGATACTGAGAGCCAAATGTTCAACACCGTTACGAATTACCTACGGAAAATTTGTTAATTTGTGAATATTATTTAAAACTCAATAAGGCTATTTAAAAATAATAAGCACTACTTTGTTACAGAGCTGTGATACTTACCTGATGGTGTTGTTACCAGTAAGTAGGAGGGTAACGAGGAAATGAAGATACCTCCAGGACCTCTGGTGGTGCTGATATTAGCGGACGTCGGATGTCGTCCTTTCCCAACTGCTCCTTTGTCGACCACACAATAAAAAATAAACAACATGAACAATGTTATGTTTATTCTAAACTAGCTGTACCTGCGCGCGTTGCTACGCCACCAACAGATAAATCAGCATGAACTATCACAGCAATGTATAAAATTCATTGGAATGACAGTAACGCCATCTGTTGTCGAAATCGTCCTCTACTGGATCCAGTTGTGTTTCTAATCATCCAGTAAACCATCGCAATAGCCATATAAAATTTCAACCCAATTGGTTCAGCCGTTTAAAAGTTTACCCGTTTTCCCATGGGAATTAAGCATTTTCCCGCAGTAAATGTACCATTTGATCATCAGTGCTAATGTCGGTTTCTAATTGTAAAAGATTTTTTCAGATCGGTCGAGTAGTTTCGGAGCCTGTTCATAACAAACAACAAATCATTCATCTTTATAATATTGAGGATAGATTCTTATAATATATAAACTTGTTGTCACGTTGTCAGTAGAATTCCTTTGAAATGGCTTAATACACTGTTATGAAATATGCTGTTGGTGTGTTCGGTATGTATGTGAATAGATCATAAAGTATATATTCTCATCTCGATATTTCCTTGGGATCGAAAGTTACGCGTGTGTACTGGGCGCAGCTATCATTTAAAATACAAGAAAAAGCAATCGAAGCCTTTTCGTGATCGACACACACAGACATCTGCATGGAATAAAGGAAAGAAGAAAGGAAGGAATGAATGAATAGCTGGGTAGTGGGTACCTGGCGATGCAGTATATTGTCACTTCTTGAAGGAATGGAGGAAAGTTCATAAAATCATCAAATTGGGTCGTAAAAGTAAAATTGATATAACATATTTTTTATTAATTATAAATAATAAATGTTAAAACACTAAGGAACAAATATGTAATTTTTCCTCTGAAACTGCTTCTGCTTGACATAAGACGACTTGGAGTACTTATACAAGGAATAATTGTGCGACAACATTGTTGCCGAAGGCGAGGTTTACTATATTGGCTGTACAACAGGAGACCATATTGTAAGACTTGACTATACTTTTTGTCTATATTGAATACGAGGCTGTGATACGACGCACATATCTAGGAGGCATACGTTACACTTGGCCACCATATACGAGCTAACGAGCAGTTTCTGTATTTAATTATATGTGTTTATAGCTAAGGTCTGTCAACTATAATTCATAGATTATAACCATGCAACAATCGTCTTTTTTTTTCTTACGTAGGTAAAGGCGACACTAGACATCAATTAAATTATATTTTTTAATAGTAATTAATGTATTCTAGATACATTTATTAAAAATTTTAGAAGCCTATTGGAAGTGCAATATTTTTGAATAATTCCTACTTACTATGAAGGTGCTGCAGGCTGCTTACTTCAAGTTGATTACTGTAAACACAACAAATAACCTTCACGGTGATTAACAAAACAAAATTGTTTATAAGTAAATCATCACGTACGTCATATGCCCTCCGTGTAAGATCATAACAGCGGAAACCATTTTTTGTAAAGTACATGTATTTTTTATAAACCAACGACCTCCGGACCGTCGAGACTGAGAGGTGGCTGCACCTGACCGCTGCAGCCCGTCGCCTGGTATGTGCCGGACGTCACCAAGGCCAAATAAACCCAAAAACGAGACAACGCTAGGAGTGCTGTCTCATATTTGGGTTAACAACTTCATTAAAAGAATATATTAATATGTAGATAAGTTTTAATATATATTAATTTTCTTCTCTGATGGATCACTTTTTATTCTTTACTTATCTACAAAAGAAACAGGCAAGTACTCGGGAAAACAGACGTAAATTAGCAAGTAAGTTTCTAGAACCTTACTGGCCCATCAGTCATCTGTTAGTAAACCATTGCTTAGGTGGTGTTCAGTAGCCGACCCGAGTGGGGTGCGAGTGGTCAATGATCAATCGTCTTGAAGCGCACTAATCTCTATCAATAGACTCAAAAACACTCGTTGCCTATATCCAGCAGCGGAGCAAAAAGGATGACGTCGATGTAATAATTTTAATAAGACATTTGGCAGAAGTCTCTAGAGAAACATGACTAAGTGAAGAGACTACTTTAATTGCCACAAACAAAGAATATTTTATAATTACTTTTTAAATAAACTTTACGGAACTCATTATCTCCGTATGTGTACATAATCATTAATTATAAGAAGTATATTTATATTTCTTACTCTTAAATCCTGTTTGTGTTAAATCTTACCAGAGAGTGTCGGATTAAACACGAAGCAATATTAGTAATATCGCCAATCCAGGATCCTACTTAGGATAAAGGCAGGAGCCCAACAAACCTATCTACTGAATGTATATTAAACACTGTAGGTACTATCAAACATAACCTCCATAGTAAACGTTTTACCTTAACAGTCCAAATATGTTAAAGGGCTTAATATAATTTGCTAAGGGCCCACAATGGCTTTATCGGGTACTGTCTCTAGGGAGATAACGTAAAGACTTCCTGAAACGGTTTTAAGTACAAACGTGTGATATAATTCATTTTATCTCACACATATTAAATAAGTAAGAGTCGAAATCGTAGAGTCGAAATTGTAGAGTCGAAATATTATGTTTTTTAATGTTTTGACATTATATTGAATTGACAATGTCTATGAAACTAATGTTTTATATACCTATTTGGAGGAAATTACTTAAATAATGTAAGAATATTCTGCCCGTGCAATACACTACAATATTGTTACAGCTTGTCTTTTACAAATTTTAATAAAAAGTTAATCAATCAACAGAATCAGAAGGCCTCACCAAGTCCATCAGAAAAGAACCCGAAAAAACCACATTATGTAAGTCTTCATGTGTCATCATTAAAAAAGCTTATACCAGTGACAGTCGGTATTCGGTTAGAAATGATTAGTTAACTCCGCCTTAAGCTGTCATGATCGAGCACTGGTAATATGATAATTATATAACTACCTTTTCTCATATAGAATTCTCGAGATCTCTGTTTTTCCATTCACAAGTACGTCATTCACTTCGATGAATGTTTCATTTACTTACCGCCTAAACGGCTGTGGGTGAACAATAAATAA